>CAUYPK010004033.1:0-15004 GCA_963574355.1 Loris lydekkerianus | reverse complement strand
CTCTTCTAGCTTGAAAGGTTTCAGCAGAGAGATCTGCAGTTATTCTAATATTCTTCCCCTTGTAAGTAATGGTTTTCTTTTGTCTGGCAGCTTTCAGAATTTTCTCCTTCATATTAACTTTAGTGAAATTGATTATGATGTGTCTGGGGGATGTCTTATTCGGGTTGAGTCGTGCTGGAGTTCTGAGACTGTCTGCTATCTGAATTTTGAAATCCCTTGGCATATCTGGAAAGTTCTCCTTCATAATCTCATGGAGAAGAGACTCTGTGCCTTGTGAAGCCACTTCGTCACTTTCGGGGATACCTATAAGATGAATATTGGTTTTCTTCAAATTATCCCAGAGCTCTATGAGAGAGTGGTCTGTTTTTGCTCTCCATTTCTCTTCTTCTTTGAGGGTTTGGGAGCGTTCGAAAGCTTTGTCTTCAATGTCAGAAATCTTTCCTTCTGCTTGCTACATTCTGTTACTGAGGGATTCTACTGTGTTTCTCAGATCTTTCAGGGATGCAACTTCTTGTCTCAATGATTCAAAATCTTTGGTCATTTGCTCTTTGAATCCATTGAATTCTTGAGATAACCTTTGGAATGCTAATTCGATCTTATTTGCTATCCAGATCCTGAATTCAATTTCTGACATCTCAGCTATTTATTTGTGCATGGGATCTTGTGCTGTTTCTGCCCCATTGATCCTTGGGGGAGTTGATCTACTCTGATCATTCATATTGCCAGAGTTTTTCTGTTGATTTCACCTCATGATTGCTTTTCACTGTTGCCTCTGGCCGTCCTCAGAGTTGGGGAGGTGTCTGTCCAAGATTAGACCCCAGCGGGATTACTCTGTTGTTGCTGGATCTTTGTAGGGAGTAACCCTGTGTAGTTGCTCTTGGGCTGCTCTAGTTAGGGAGTTCTGGTTGTAGAAGCAGCTCCAGTGTGCGACACACCCAGGTTCAGCAACAGGGCTGGGGGTGGTGTGCATGGTTCTCTGTGCCTGGCACCCAGTGACTTTGGCACAGAGAGCCCAAGGTTCCAGTAGTCTCTGGCCAGGAGAAGGGCTCTGCACAGAGGCAGGGAGGGCTCCAGAGGGCACACAGCTACCAGAGTCCCTGGTCAGATGGATGAGCTAGTGTGGAGGCTGGGATGACACAGGAGGGGGGATGCAGAGTTGCGTGGCTCCCGCAGTTCCTGGTCAGGGAATGTGGAGCCCTGGTGGGTGCGGGTCACTGGTCGGGGGTCGCTGCACACCTCTTATGGAGGTCTGGGCGGCGCCAAGCCCAGGAGTTTGAGGTTGCTATGAGCTGTGACGTCAGGGCACTCTACCCAAGGCAACAGCCCAAGGCTCCAGTGTGCCAAAACCATCTCACTCTGCTCCTAAGGATTAGGTCTGTGAGGCAGTTCAGTCCCCACCTTTAAGTTGCTTAGTCACTAGGTTACTTTGTTCCGCCTGATCCTTGCTCTGGGACCCTGAGGGCGGAGCTTGCCGGAGCAGTTTTTTCACACAATGGCTTTCACTGATCCCAGCTCAGTGGCTCATTTTGCGGCCCCAGACAATGCCCAACGTTCTTCACACTTTTGCTCAAGCTCTCCCCAAGGCTGGTGAACTGAGTGCCAAGTCCAAGAACACCAAAAAAGTTCACAGGTAAGGCCTTTCCAGTTTGCAGTCTCACTGCTGCTTGTACTCACGGTTGCCAGCGTGATTAGGTCGATCGAACACACGCAGCCACTTGCCATGGCGTTTTCCACCATTTTTGTCCTCCTCCTGGGGTCCAGAAGTCCGTTATCATTTAAGACCCCCAGTCTGTGGTTTTTTTGTATGTCTGTCTGAGCTGACGAATACAGAGACCTTGAGAGCAAGTTGATTTGCCCCTGTGTGTTTCAGGTTGCTTATTTGCAAAATGGAAACCAAAGGAAAAAGACGTCATAGTGTTGTTCCAAGGATCAAACAGTGTCACACAATGAGCACCCACCTGGTGTTGAACATGTACTAACCACTCCATGAAGTATCTTCCTTGTTATTTCCAGTACAGGCATACCTTGAGGAAATTGCAGGTTTGATTCCAGACCATAGCGGAAAAGAAATGTCACAATGAAGCAAGTCACAGAATGCTTTTGGTCCCTCAGTATGTATGCAAGTTGTTTGTACCATATTATAGTCTATCAGATTTGCAGAGAATTATGTCTAAAAGTGGAACAACCATATCTTAATTTAAAAGTAACTCAAAGCTAATGACCATCTGAGCCTTCAGTGAGTTGTAATCTTTTTGTTAGTGGAGGGTCTTGCCACGATGCCATGGTTGCTGACTGATGAAGGTGGTAGTTGCTAACAGGTGGCGTAATGTGGTAATGTCTCCACAAAACTGTGGAGTTTGCTGCATCATTTGACTCTTTTTTTCATAGAAGATTTCTCTGTAGTCTGCAATGTTGTCTGGTAGCATTTTACTATAGAACTCCTTTCAAAGGTGGAGCCAGTCCTCCCAAACTCTGCCACTGATTTCTCAACTAATTTTATGTACTATTTCAAATCTTGGGTAGTAATTTCAAAAATGTTCACGGCATCTTGACCAGGAATGGGTTCCATCTCTAGAAACTGTTTTCTTTGCTTATGTGTAAGAAGCAATTCCTCCTCCATTTAAGCCGTATCGTGAGATTATATTAATAGCAACTCAGTCACATCCTTAAGGTCCATTTCCAGTTCTACTTCTCTTGCTATTTCCACTACACCTGCAGCTACTTCCTCCCCTGAATTCCTGAGCCCCTGAAAGCCAGCGGTGAGGATTGGAGTCAACTTCTTCCAAATTCCTGTTCATGGAGACATTCCTCCTCCCATGAATCATGAATATTCTTGATGGCGTCTAGAATGGTGAATTCTTTCCAGAAGATTTTCAGTTTAGTGTTCCCAGGTCCATCAGAGGAATCACAGTCTGTGCCAGCTATAGGCACTGATTTGCCTAAATGATACAATTTGAAAGTCAAAAATAACAACTGGATCCTTGGGCTACGGAAAGGATGTTGTGTTAGCAGGCATGAGAACAATGTCCCTTGTACGTCTCCAGCAGCACTCTTTGGTGACTAGGTGTGTTGTTAATGAACAGTCATCAAAATTTTGAAAGAAATGTTTTTTGAACATTAGGTTTCAACATTGGGATTAAAGCATTCAGAAAACTGTTCTGTAAATAGATGTGATGTCATTCAGGCTTTATTATTTCATTGTAGAGCCCAGGCAGAGTAGATTCAGCATCATTCTTAAGGATCCCAGAATTTCCAGAATGCTAAATAAACATCAGCTTCAATTCAAAGTCATCAGCTGCCTTAGCCACTAACCAGAGTCAGCCTGTCCTTTGAAGCTTTGAAGCCAGGCATCTTGTCTCTAGCAGTGCAAGTGCAAGGCAGTTTCTTCCAATAGAAGGTTGTTTGACCCACACTGAAAATCTGTCGTTTAATGTACTTTGATCATGTATCTTAGCTCCATCTTCTGGGTAACTTGCTATAGCTTTGCCATCAGAACCTGCTGCTTCACCTTGCCCTTCTACATTGTGGAGACGGCTTCTTTCCTTAAACCTCATGAACCCACCTCTGCTAGCTTCAAACATTTCTTTTGCAACATCCTCACGCCCCTGAGTCTTCAGAGTGGAAGGGAGTCAGGGCCTGCTCTGGATTAGGCTTTGGCTTAAGGGATTGTTGTGGCTGGTTTGATCTTCTAGCCAGACCATGCAAACTTTTGCCATATCAGCAATAATGCTGTTGCACTTTTTTATCATGTTTGTGTTCATTGGAGCAGCATTTTAATCTCCTTTGAGAACTTTTCCTTTGTATTCACAACTTGGCTAACTTTTGAGTGCAGGAGGCCTGGCTTTTGGCCTGTCCCGGCTTCAATATGCCTCTTCACTGGGCTTCATCACTTCTAGCTTTCTATTTAAAGTGAGAGACGTACGACTCAGAGGACAGGGCAAGGTGATTAAGCGCCTTAGTTTCAATACTGTTGTGTCTTCGGGAATAGGGAGGCCCAGGGAGAAGGAGAAAGGTAGGGTACGGCTGTTGGGAAGCAGGAGAACACATACAACATTTGTCAGGTTCCACAGAGTGGCTCACCGTGCCCTCCAAACATGTACAATGGTAATATCACAGATCACCATAAGAGATATAGCAGTGTTGAAACTGGAGCATTGCAAGGGTCACCGCAGTGTGACAGGCAGATGCCAAATGAGCACAGGCTTCTGGACAGGTGGACTGCCCAGTGCAGGCTGCTGCAGACTGCCCAGTGCAGGCTGCTGCAGACTCCAGTCTGTGAGATGCACAGTCCATGCAAAGTGCGGTGGGAGCTGGCAGCCAGATGTGCCCACATGGGCTCTTATGCTTTGAGGTTGGTCTCTAGCTGTTTGAGCACTTGAAGCGGGGCTGCTTCACCTCTGTGTGGATTCTCTCTGCTCCCCCTCTCCTCTGGCACCAGCCGTGAACACGTGGTGGCTTTTGGAGAACATATCTCCAGTTTTTAGCTTTAGATTATTATCCTAATTAAATGTTAGCGGATAGGTAGCTCATTTGTGGTTTTGGACTGCATTTAAAAATCCATTTCTACTCATCTGATTGACTACATCTAATAGACTGTTAAAATGTTTTGTTTAAAATAGGATGAGGGAGGCACCTGCCACTGTCTACGGCCTAAACCGACTGTGAGCACACATGCCAGGTAGGACAGGATGAGAACAGACACCTGAAGTCAGTGTAAGTAGCTCTGAGAGCAGGTGTCGGTTTCCAGAACCTTCTTTGAGTGACAATGGAATGAGTCAACACACAGGTGTCTACCTGCCATTCTAAGTGGAGGAAGAACCACTTAAATCAGGGGTCCTCAAACTGCAGCCCACGGGCCACATGAGGTGGTGTGATTGTATTTGTTCTTGTTTTGTTTTTTTTACTTCAAAATAAGATATGTGCACTGTGCACAGGAATTTGTTCATAGTTGTTTTTTTTTAAACTATAGTCCTGCCCTCCAACGGTGTGAGGGAGAATGAATTGGTCCCCTGTTTAAAAAGTTTGAGGATGCCTGACTTAAATCCATGGATAAATTTTAAGCATGGAAATTTTTCATTAAAAGAAAACTACGTAAGTATTTAAAAATGGAGCTGCTCTGGCTGAAGCAGGAGGGCAGGGAAAGAAATTGGAGGGAGGACCGAGGCTGGGAATCTCCAGGCGCAGCCTTTGAGGAGAAACACGAGGCTTCTATGAATGATTGCCTGAGGCTGAGTGGGGTCACTCCTGTAGAAGTCATCACCAGCTTTGACTGTAACTTCAGGGCCTACTTAGCGTTCCAACATCAGCTGCAGTGCCCATCACTGGTTGCCCTTCAACTCTTACCAAAGGGTCAACCTGAGGCTAGATTCCTGTGCATGCAAAGACCTGGTCTCTAACCCTGACCAGTCCCATGTCTGCCACTGTCTTGGGACACACTCTTGTTCCAACATTGCTGTCTGATCTGTGGCACCTGCACTGTCCCTTGCTGTTCCTATCTCTTCATGCCTTTGTACCTGCTGAGCCTCCTGCCTGGAGCACCAATTCTGTGTCTACTGTGCAGAGTTCTGCTCACTGTCCCACAGGAACTCAATCTGGAGCACCTCCCCTCTGTGTCCACTGTGTGGCCTTCTGCTCACTGTCCCACAGGAACTCATTCTGGAGCACCTCCCCTCTGTGTCCACTGTGTGGCCTTCTGCTCACTGTCCCACAGGAACTCAATCTGGAGCACCTCCCCTCTGTGTCCACTGTGTGGCCTTCTGCTCACTGTCCCACAGGAACTCATTCTGGTGTAGATACTTTCTGAGTTTTTCCTGGGTGCCAGGCACTGTGCTGATTTCCTAGAGTACAGACATGAAGAGGAGCAGTATGGCTCTTTCCCCCTTCGAATTCAGATCCAGTCCTTACCACCCTCCTCCTGCTTCCTGAGCCTCTTACAGTCCCTTTCCCTTCAGAGGCAGCCTTGTCCCACCACCTGCTGATGTGTCTGTTTTCTCCATGGCAGTGAACTGCCTAGGGAAGGGGACCATGTGTTTCCCATGTGCCTCTTGAGCGTCTGATGTTCGTCGTGTCAGGTTGTTCAGTGCTGCTAAAGGTCTCCAACACGGCAAATGCTATGGGATGTCTCCGTGGCAGAACCACGAGGAAGATGGTCACCCCCATCCTTCCAGAGCTCCCTGGGGGAGCAAATACCACTAACCAACAGGTGCTCGTGCTTTCCTGCCATGTTCTCCATCCTGAGCAGTCTCCGTCACTTTGGTGACACTTAGTAGTCACTTTGGTGTCCTGGAGTAAGGTAAAAAATTGTAGAGATTCCAAACATCCCCCATCCCTGGGGATCAAATGAAGTTCTGGTCCATCCATGACATAGGGTGGAGAGTGCTCATGGGAGTTTTCCTGATTCCAATTGTAACGTCTTCTTCAGTCTCCTGGGACACCCTACCAGCCTCCATAATAAAAAGTGGTGAGAGGTGACGCCGCCTTTTTCAGGGTGCTTTCAACACTCCTAGTCTTATGGCTACCTCATCTTTTGCTTTAAAGATGCCATGTCACCAACATTTTCTTTGCAAGTGGCCTGTGTTTGTTATTCTAGGGGCAGTGAGGTGGGTCATGGGTGTGCCCAGCCACACCTTGATACTCAGTAGGCATCGCCACGCCTGACAGAGGAGGCCAAGGACGAGCTGTGCAGAGATGGGGCCTGGGGAGGGTGGCTGTGCTGTGCTACGCTGTCCTCAGGGTGAATGGGGGATCCCACAAGTAATTGGGGCAAAGGCAAGGTCAAGCAGAAGAGCCAGGTCTCCCCACACCCGAGGCTGTCTACAGGGTTCTTTGCTGCAACAGCACAACTTCTTGTGTCCGCTTTTCTGGCTGGTCCTTGTGTTTTCCTAGGTGTTTCCTTTCTGAAACTAGAACTCTCTCTGGTCCATGGGAGCTGCTGAGTCCCTCCCACACCTGCTCTGTGATAGCAGTACACACGTGTGCTGCTGAAGGTCACAAGTACTGCACAGCTCTCTTCATGTTTTATCTTGATTAATCCTGAGAACCATCTTGCAGGAGAATCTGAGGACTCCTGGGATAAGCTGTTTGTGTGAGGTAAGTAGCTAGGAGATGATAGTGTGCTGGTGAATACGTCAAGGCCAGCTCTTCTGGGATGGGGCTGGGCTAGGGCAGGAACAGGCCCTGACTTGTAGGTCTGCTGACTTTGATGGTATAAATACTCCTACAATGGTTCATTTCACACTATCAACATGATGTCAACCAGCTTGCAAAATTCCTGAAAATTTATCGTTTGATTGCTGTGAGCTGGTAGGAGCTGGCTGTGGTACAACAACCCTGCTCGGCTCAGACCTAACACCAAAGCTTGCCTCAGACATATCAGGATGAAAAGGTGATAGCCCTTTCCCTCAAAGAGGGAAATGTTTTCCCATATGAAAAAGAGGAATTGTGATAATTATATACTCAAGAGAGTCATAGTGGTAGAAAATGGCCCTTCCTCTTCTTCCGCACGTGTCCTTGGAAAGCCTCTATTTCTTCCTCTGCAAAATGGGATAATGATCCCTCCCTTCCATGGTTTGTAAGCTGTAAATCAAGTGAGATCAGTGGATGAAAGTCCTGTGGAAATTATAAGTTGCTGGAGAGATGTACACAACTGTAGTTCTGAGAAAACCCAAAGTATGAATAATAATCCGTTTTCTGGACAGCTCATGTGTGTGAAATTGCTAGTGGGAGGCAGTGAATGTGCAGATTAAGCTCAAAACACTTGGTGACTGAGCACTTTAGTACAAAGCTCACAACCCAGAGAGCCACAGAAACTGCATTCCAATGTCATACATTTTAATGGGAGGTGTCTACCTGCTCTCGTGAGCTTAAAGAAATTGGAGGCTGTAGTGTCCCCAATCCTCAAGTGTTTGAGAATCACCTGCCAGCCTCCCCACAGGTCCCCTAACACCCAGGCACACCCCTTCCCTGGATCCCTGGGTGGTCTTCTCTGGAGTCTGCAGGGCGTAGCCCTTAACTTCTTCAGATCTTCATCAGATGTTTCTGTCTGTCTCAGGTCTGTCTTTGACCCCTGTCAACCTCCCGTCTGGGCAGTGCCTAACCCACATCCTGCATGATGACCCTTTTCATCTAATCACACACCGTGCACTTTGTATCCTTATCTGTTTCCTATGTCCCCTTGTTCCCACCCCACACACCCTAGAAGGAAGGTATCTTTCTATGAGATTAGAATTGTCATCTACATTTTTAAAAAGTCTTTATTTTTAAAAAAGGCAGATTTTGGTTGGCAGCAAAGTGAAGAGGAAGAGACTTCCCAGAGACTGTACCACCCGAGTGCACAGTTTACATGACGTCCACTCTTGTTGTTGGACACTCTATGGGTCTGGACAAACGTGTGATGCCGTGTGTGTCCCCCACTGTAGCATCACACAGGGCAGTGCCACTGCCTAAAGGTCCTCTGTGTTCCTCCTGCTCAGCCCTCCTCCCCTGCCCCCCGGCAGGTGCTCCTTTTCCCCGTTCCCACACAGCTGGAGACACGTGGTGCGCAGCTCTTCAGTCTGGCTTCGTTCACTCAGCACAGTGCATTGCAGCTTCCCCGTGTCTGCTTGTGGCTCAATGCCGCATTTTTCTTTTGTGCTCAGTAATATTCCATTTTCTGGAATATTACCAGAATTTCTCTCCTCCGTAGGTCCTTGGTCTCAGGGATTTGAAGAATGCACCTATGGATCACAGATCTGTGGTAAGATAGGATTTTATTAGAAAGGAATACAGAAGAAGCAAAAAGCATCAGAGCTTCTAGCAAGGGGAAAAATTTAACTGGCGAGTCTCTACGTGGGCTCTTTACCTAGGGGTATTAGGTCTTGAGACTTACACTCGAGCAGGACTTGGCAGATGGAAACATGTTTTCAGTGTTAATGAGCGACAGTCCCTCCAGTTCAGGGGAAATGTCAGGGTGCTCCCTTCATGAACTTGCTCAAGCCTAGGAAACCTGAGGTCCCCTGTCTGGCCTGGAATGGGGAAGCCCCATGTCAGTGCCACAGGGAAGTTATCCAGTCACCTACTAACAGACATCCTGGCTGCTTTCAGGTGTTCGCCCTTATGAATAAAGCTGCCGTAAATATCTGTGGGCAGCTAAATACCAAGGAGCGTGAGTACTGCATCTTATGGTGAGAGTAGGTTTGGTTTTGTTAAGAAACTCCCAGACAGCCTTCCAAAGCCACTGTGCCATTCTGGATTCCCGCAGGCAGTGGCAGGGCGTTGCAGCTGCTCCACATCCCTGTCACCATGGTCAGCATTCCGGGCTTTGGCCATTCTAACTGGTGTGAAGCAATATTGCACTGCCGTTTCAGTTTGTGTGCTATCTGCACTTTCACACTCTGCACCCAGCTCTCAGAGTGTGTCTGGCCTCTAGTGGGCAGTCAGCAAGTGCTTGTTGAATAAATGAATGTAAAGAATGAATGTCCTTCTTTGCCCTGAGTCACATGCAGAGAGAGCTGTATGTGGTTAGCTCACTGGACTCTTTGCTCACACCATCCCACACTGAACTGAAACCCAAACCAAACTAGAACCTTTAGTCCTCTAAACCCAATATAAATTATTCTGCTAACATGTACATTAACTAAAAAATATATTTCAGGTTCTCTACCTCTGATCCAGAGTAAGTAAAGTCTGTGAAGCTCAGGACAGGAAGTAATCTTCTATATTTGAAGGACAGCAGCAGAAATGATGCTCATAGCTGACATTGATGGAGCACTTGCTGGTGCCTGGCGCTCTGCTGAATTTCACAGGCATCATCTCGTTCGTTCTGCATGAGGCCCCTGCCAGGCCCCTTCCGTTTCTTCACTTTACAGAGGAGATGACTGAGGCAGAGGAGGACCCACACAGGAGAGGACCATGCACTTGGCTGGTGCCGTCAGCTGTGCCCTGTGCCACATGACTCGTGTGAGGTCATGAGTTCATTCACTTAGCACAGACTTGTTAAGATTATTAAGCGGAACACTGTCCTAAATACCGGTGACCCAAGCAGAGCAGAAGAGATGTGGCTTCATTCCATGGAATGTCTGCCTTCCAATCTGGACGGGGAGATGGGCAAAAATCAAATAAATGTGAACAGATGTCTAATTCAGAATTCTGGCCAGTGCTAAGAAGGAAGTACCCAGGGAGCTCTGTGAGAGGAAGCACGTCATCCCTTTGAGATCAGGGAAGGCTCTCAGGGGATGTAGAGCCTTCTGAGTTTCATGATGCTGAATGCCCAGAGCACGTCTCCAAGCGTGTGTTGTTACAAAAGAAGAAAGTGAAGCTCAGAGAAGCTGAGAGATTCTCCGGGGCCACACAGTGAATGGGGGTGGGGCTGGCTGCACCCCACACCACAGGGCACTGCCTGCATCTTCCTTCCTGGTGCAGTAAGAGTTAGAAATTGTTACGGGATTTCAGAGGGAAAGCTGAGCCTGGGTCACTGGGGTTTTGTTCACTAACTCAAATTTTGACCCTGTCCTTCTCTGGGCCATGGTTTTCTCAGCTTGAACTGAAGGTCTTAGTCTCTTTCCATTAGTTTCCCACACAGCCCTAGGGGCCAGGATCCTCCTTATGCTCACCTGGGAGCTGATGGGGCTGGATGTGTGGGGACCAGACCTCTCTCTGCTTCATTCTACATCCCTTTCCTTACAGGTTGGTTTTCTGCTTTTGACTTCAGTTAAGGAAGGGTTTCTGCTGCTCAAACATTTTGACAGCCTCTGCTCTAGATAATCTCTCCTGCTGAGTGAGTCTGAGATTTGACAATCCACAGCCTGCCTCATGGGCTGAGAATTGGGCCCAAGCACAGCCAAATTCGATAAGCAGAGGTGGATGACTCACACGATGTGATCAAATCAAAAGAAGAATTGCACATAGGCTTAATGAAAATAAATTTCACCTTGTAAAATCAAAGGCAGTACATGAATAGTTGAAGAAAGCGCCCTATTCCAAATCCCTGTTAACCACTGTGTTCCCAGACCAGTGACAGGCCTAACTATGCCAGTGGAGGGGGACAGATCAGGACATGGCACATGCTCCCAGTCCCACACTCACCCCCCACCCAGCCAGAGTCTCAGGATGTCCAGATTTATGCGCAATGGTAGAAACAAACAGAAAACAGAATAGGGAAAACCAGCAGGGAAGTGTGCTCTCCACAGAGTAGCCACTTGGGCTTCCATTGTGGAGAAGAGTTAGAGGTACAGGCTGTAAATGCATCAGTGTAAGGGGTGCAGTGCTAGTCTTCAGTCCAAAATGGTGATAGCTTCTTAGAAGACCCACCACAAGGGAATGTTCCCGATATGAAACATTCTTCATGCTACTGAATTCTCAGGGAGCCCTTGCTGTGCTCAACATCAGGACATGGTTGTTGGTACAGCAATTGCCTGGTCCCAGGGCCCTGGAAGATCAAGGTTGAGCCTTAGGCCCCCCCCCCCACACACACACACACACACAGAGTCATAGTGGTTTATTGACAAAATCATGGTGGTAGATGCAATTTATTTAAAAGACATAAATTGTTCTGAGTACATAGCCTTTATGCATACTATAGAAATTAAATCAGTGAACAAAACAATGAACCTTCCTCAGGAAGTGAAAGTTTAAACATGTCCATCACAATGATCACCATAGGATATTCTCTTTTTTTTTTTCCAGCTACACTGAAGTGTTATTGACAAACAGTACGTATTTATGGTGTACAATATTATGCTTCAATATATGTATACACTATGCCATCAGCGATCAGCCTGCCCATTACCTCACACAGGCACATTTATTTGGGTTAGAATACTTAAGTTCTACTCTTTTGGAAATTTTCAAGTGTATAGACATTCAAGTGTGCATCTTTAACTGAAGGTTTGTTCCCTTTGAAGGACATACCCCACCCCGCCTGCCCTGCCCCTGAGGCCTCCAATCTCCCCTCTGCACCTGTGCGTTGACTGTTGTAGGACCTCACAGAAGAGGAAGCAGCAAGCCCAGCCTGGTGCGGCCTTTTCTTCCTCCTCTTGCTGTGGAGGATGGAGCCCCCTGCCCCTCCCCTTCCCTATTTTGCCATCCCTGAAGAAGGGGAGCCCTCACACACGTGCTTTCCCCTGAGGGAGGGAGGGCAGAGAGAGGGTGACAGGTGACAGGCGTGGAGCGGGCCTGCCGGCACCATCTCTGAACCTGACTTGAAGGGTGCGTTGGTGGCCAGTCTCCATAGCTATCACTTGTCTGTCAGCCCCTCCTCTGCACAGGACATGAGCTGTACTTCCCTGCACAAGGGAAGGAAACGGAGCACGGGAAACAGGCCAGCTGGGGTTAGCAGATGAAAAGAGTGAGGCTCGGAGATGTGGGGCCCTTCCCTGGTGCCCTCCGCTTTCACACACAGGAGCCGCATCTCAGGTCCAGGGAATAGCAGGGGTGCAGCTGGTTCTCTCAGGGACCTTCTCTGGCTGGGCTTCCAAGTCCTGGGGCACTGGTGTCATCGTCATGGCCCCACCCCACATGGAGCAGCCCGCAGCTCCCCCAGGGACTTCTTCACAGAAGAGATGGGGTTTTTATTTCAAGCCACACATTTGAAACCGTAAGTAATTATCTTGGAAGGTGGTCACAGGAGGGCCATTGTTCCCAGTAAACAAGCATTTGCTGGATTGTGGACACAAGGAACTGCAAACTTACCCGCTGATTTCAGAAACCCTCATCCTTCAGGGCCACCTGTGCTAGGCTCCTCCTGCCAGAAGCAAAGACCTCCCGGCTCCAGCCCCAGGGGCCCTTGGTGTGGCACTTGGTTAAAACTCTGGCATCTTTTCTCACTCTCTGCCCTGCAGTTTTTCCTTCTGAGTACCTTGAAAGAGGGCCCACAATTGGTACGTGTGAGGGAAGCCATCCCAGACCAACCGCTGTGTCCACCCCTCATGTCACACTGCCCTGCTTGCCTTCATACCACCCTCCCTGTCTCTGATGCCAGTGTGCTTGCTTGTTTCTTTTTATAGACTTTAATCTCCAGAAAATCTGTGAGCTCCCTGAGGCCAGGCATCCAGTTTGTCTTGTTCTTTGCTGTGCTCTCCGGACCTAAAAGGGTCTGGCACATTCAGGCACTTGATAACATATTTATGTTCAATTAGATTATTTGCAGCTGGTCTGTGGCTGGGCAGCTAGGAGGGTCAGAAGTTTGGAGGAGTTCTGAAGGAATGGAGCTGCCTTTTCTCCCAGGGGCCTGTGAGACCCTGGAGGGCAGGACCTTGCCCTTCACCTGTCCTAACCTCAGTTCCCAGCACAGGGCTATGCTCTTGGCATGGATAGTAAATTATCTCATCACATGTTGAGTCTGCTCTGCCAATGTATGTGCTGGAGCAATTGAATGATGAATGTAAATGTGTCTTAATCTCAGAAGTCTGCCTCAGCTTTTATTCCTAATTCTTCTCTCCACACTTGGTAATAGACGTGTACTTTCTTTTTGATTGGTAGGGCATGGACCTTCGATTTGCCAGCACGTTTTGCAAGATAGATCTGTGACTGTGCACACTGAGGCCAAGAAACCAGGCCTTGGTGCGTTTCCCTCAGATCCATGCTTG
The DNA here is from genome assembly GCA_963574355.1 of Loris lydekkerianus. Lineage (NCBI taxonomy): Eukaryota > Metazoa > Chordata > Mammalia > Primates > Lorisidae > Loris > Loris lydekkerianus. The sequence goes on along the minus strand of CAUYPK010004033.1, from coordinate 1,442 downwards.
CCGTGTTACCCGCCTCCCTCTCTCCATCTCTCCCTCCCTGCTTCTCAGCCAGAGACCTGCTAACAAAATGATTACCCAGGTTCTAGGCAATGAGTGCTTCAGCCCTGGAAAAGGAACGTCACAGCAGTTCCACTTGGTCGTGAGCGCACCACCTTCCTGTCTAGAACTACCTGCCTACTATGGATTTGACATTTTATAGCAGTTCACTTTTTTATTTATATAAACTTGATTTTTAAAACTTGATACTACCTCCGTAAATAAAAATAGAAAAAAGACCCAGCTTCAATTGTCTTAACTAAAAGGCAACCCTAAAAACATATGTCATAAAACTTGTGGGGTGTCATTAAACTCTAACTACATCCTGTCGCCTGCCAAGATTCTGAAGCTGAGACCAGCTCTTTGTTTGAAATGGAGACTGACTAAGGGCAGGACAGTGTCAGAAGCAGATCAGCACCAAACCGACGTTCTGCTCCATGTAAACGTTCTGCTCCATGACATTCTGCTCCATGTAATCAGAGTGAGATGCTACTGGAGCAAGAGGACGTGGCGTCCTTGCTCTGGGTCTGTGCTTTGCCAAGGCCTCTGAGATCAGCTCCTGGGCGGTGCCCAGTGGCACACACTCTGCGTCTTCCTCACTGGCACTGAGTGTGGAGGGCCCGGGCCACACACCACCTGCAAGGTCCTTTCATTCTCTTTGTCCTCCCCCCTCTTCCCTTGTCTTTCTTCCACTTCTTTCCTATCCAATAGTTGTGTTCCAAAACTCAGTTACTTTTTTTAAATAATTGAAAATAAGATATTACTGAGTAAGAAAACAAAAGAAAGAGCAATTGCTGGGAATGTGGGTGTGAAAATGCACCTAGGAATAAATCCAAGTGCAGGTAAGCATCGCATCCTGTGCTCTGCAGCCACAGCGTTGCTCTCAACTGTGCTCTTCTGGGACATCAGCAGTGATGGAGGGTGGCACAGCACACCTGGTCCCTCATCTCCCCTTCAGACCTCTTTAGAAGTAGCAGGTACACAGCCTCTGTTGGTCCCTTCCATAAGCAGGTAGACTTGAGAAATGTCTTTACCTTCATGCCTTTGAGGGCTGTACCCAGTCAGCACACGGGGGCAGGCAGATAACAAGTGAATGAAGGAGATGGGAGGGACATTAGGGAGTGGTGGGGACTGTGGCCAGAGACAGCTCATGTTGCTGATGAGCCTGGGCACATCATCACCCTGAAGGGAAGGATGCAAGCTGGGGTTTGAGGTGGAGCTGGTAGCAGGTCACCAGTTCTCCAGATCACCTTCGGTCATGACTTATCATCCTCCTTGTCTCAATCCACTACATGGCATGGCTGTAGAGTGACCGCTGGTTTTCTTTTCTTTCTTTCTTTCTTTCTTTCTTTCTTTCTTTCTTTCTTTCTTTCTTTCTTTCTTTCTGTCTTTCTTTCTTTCTTTCT
>CAUYPK010004030.1:0-31457 GCA_963574355.1 Loris lydekkerianus | reverse complement strand
CAGGATCCTGGGTTGAAAGTTATTTTGTTTTAGGAGATTAAAAGTCGATGACCATCCTCTTTTAGCTTGAAAGGTTTCAGCAGAGAGATCTGCAGTTTTTCTAATATTCTTCCCCTTGTAGGTAATGGTTTTCTTTTGTCTGGCAGCTTTCAGAATTTTCTCCTTCATATTAACTTTAATGAAATTGATTATGATGTGTCTGGGGGATGTCTTATTCAGGGTGAGTCATGCTGGAGTTCTGAAACTGTCTGCTATCTGAATTTTGGAATATCTGGAAAGTTCTCCTTCATAATCTCATGGAAAAGAGACTCTGTGCCTTGTGAAGCCACTTCATCATTTTCAGGGATCCCTATAAGACGAATATTGGTTTTCTTCAAATTATCCCAGAGCTCTCTGAGAGAGTGGTCTGCTTTTGCTCTCTGTTTCTCTTCTTCTTTGAGGGTTTGGGAGTGTTCGAAAGCTTAGTCTTCAATGTCAGAAATCCTTTCTTCTGCTTGCTCCATTCTGTTACTGAGGTATTCTACTGTGTTTCTCAGATCTTTGAGGGATGCAACTTCTTGTCTCAGTGTGTCAAAATCTTTGGTCATTTGGTCTTTGAATCCGTTGAATTCTTGAGATAACTTTTGGAATTCTAATTCGATCTTATTTGCTATCCAGATCCTGAATTCAATTTCTGACATCTCAGCTATTTGTTTGTGCATGGGGTCTTATGCTGTGTCTGCCCCATTGATCCTTGGGGTAGTTGATCTACTCTGATTATTCATATTGCCAGAGTTTTTCTGTTGATTTTGCCTCATGATTATTTTTCACCATTGCTTCTGGCCGTCCTCAGATTTGGGAGTTGTCTCTTCAAGATTTGACCCCAGCGGGATCACTCTATTGTTGCTGGATCTTTGTAGGGAGTGACCCTGTAGGCAGTTCCTCTGGGAGTGACCCTGTAGGCAGTTCCTCTGGGAGTGTATGGAGTGACCTTTGTAGGCAGTTCCTCTGGGGCTGCTCCAGCTAGGGAGTTCTGGTTGTGGAAGTAGCTCTGGTGTGTGACACACCCAGATCCAGCAACAGGGCAGGAGGTGGTGCGCATGGTTCTGGGAGTGGCTGGTGCCCATTGACTTTGGCACAGAAAGTCCAAGGCTCCAGCAGTCTCTGGCCAGGAGAAGGGCTCTGTGCATAGACAGGGAGGGCTCCAGAGGGCACGCAGCTACCAGAGTTCCTGGCCAGATGAATGGGCTAGTGTGGAGTTTGGGAGGACACAGGAGGGCGGACGCAGTGTTGCGCGGCTCCTGCAGTTCCTGGTCAGGGAATGCGGAGGCCCAGTGGGTGCGGGTTACTGGTCGGGGGTCACTGCACAGCTCTTATGGAGGTCCAGGCAGTGCCAAGCCCAGGAGTTTGAGGTTGCTATGAGTTGTGACGTCATAGCACTCTACCTGGGGCAACAGCTTGAGGCTCCAGTATGCCAAAACTGTCTCACTTTGTCTTTAAGGATTAAGGTTGTAAGGCAGCTCAGTCCCCACCTTTAGGCTGCTCAGTCACTAGGTTACTTTGTTCTGCCCTATCCTTCCTCTGGGACCCTGAGGGCGGAGCTTGCCAGGGCAGTTTTCTCCCAATGGCTTCCTGCGCCCACCTCAGTGGCTCAGTCTGGGGCCCCAGACAATGCCCAACGTTCTCTGCACTCCTGCTCAAGCTCTCCCCAAGGCAGTTCAACTGAGCGCAAAGTCCAAAACACCAAAACAGGTCACAGGTAAGGCCTTTCCAGTTTGCAGTGTCACTGCTGCTTGTACTTACGGTTGCTGGCGGGATTAGGTCGATCGAACACATGAAACTACTTGTCAGTTTTCCACTGTTTTTGTCCTCCTCTTGGGGTCCAGAAGTTCCTTGCTGGCTCCCTGTATCCTCAAAGGGATGAATATAGGCAGATCCCACCAGTCAGAGATGCCTCGAGTCTTGTCTCTTCAGACTCACCATGCCCAGTTGCAGGGAAGCTGTTACTCGGCCGCCATCTTTAATCCCCAGCCTTTACTTAATCTTAACTTTTAACCAGGGCTATGTGAAACATAAGCTCTTGACCACTATATCCTTAGAATTGTCCCTGAAGCTGCCTTCTTGTTCTAAACAGCACTAGCTTCTATGCAGATGTGACTCATCTTTCAGCTATAATTAGCTGTTATCTCCTTGACAAACTCCTCAGCAAATAAACCACTAACCTTTCCATTCTTTCTGCCAAAATGTTTTTCATCTAGGTAGAAAATCAGGACTAGCAATATGTTAAATCAATAACAGGGTTTGGGGAGGTTATTTTCCCATGAGTAAAGAATTAGCAGGTTTTACTTTGGCCAAACAGTAGTAGTCATAATTAATATCAACAGAAGGTTAAGATCATTAACAGAAGGTTGATGTGATGGTTAATTTTACACATCAACTTGAGTAGGCTAAGAGATGCCAAGACAGCTGGTAAAACATTATTTCTGATCGTGTCTATGAAAGTTTTTCAATAAGAGATTAGCATCAGTAGATTGAGGAAAGATCTTTCCTCACCAATGTGGACAAATGTCCACTGATGGCCTGAATAGAACAAATAGGCTTTGGAAGGGTGAATTCATTCTCTTTCTTCTTGAGTTGAGACATCCATCTTTTCTTGCCCTTGAACATCAGAGCCCCCTTGTTCTCAGTTTTTAGGCCTTCAGTCTCTATGACTTATGCCAGTGCCCCCCAGTATATTTTACTGTTTCAGTTTCTCTATAGAAATCTTCCTAATACAGTTGGTGCTTGCAAATGGAGCAGAAAAATGGCATGAGTACTGCTGATCCCCTGCCCCAACACCCAGGGAAGATTTTGACAGTCTTTATCACAGAGACCTAATATAGCCTTGAAGACCTTTTTTAAGCTCATGCTCTAAAAAGTTACCTTCAGTTGCCTGTAGTAGGCACAAGAGAATAAATTCACTCACCATCCCAGAAAGCTCAGTGGCACAAGAGAGCAGGGTGGAACAAAGAAAGGGCCAAAGAAGGAACTGGTAAACAATATGGAGAGTGGGACAACTGTATTCCTGTGGGGACAGGTGGTGACATCAATTTTGTCTGAAGTGGAAGGGCATAGAATTCAGAGGGACTTCGTCTTGCTCATTAGTATATACTCAATACTGACAACAGCATCTGACATGCAGTAATGCCTCAGTGAATGGTTCTAACATGAATATCTGCTTGATCCAATGAATGGCAATGGAACACAATTCTAGGCAGAGACAGGAAACTACCACAAACAAATCAGATTCTTTCAAGAGCTACTATGAATTCCGACTTCTCAAGGGTTTTATTACAGATTCTACTAGGACTTTCAGTCCAGCTGAAACTTTCAATCAACACTGGAGAGCAGTGCTAACTGGAGCCATGCTGGGTGCATATTAGAGGTATTGGATAGGGATGAGGGCAGAGGAAATAGCAGTCCCTGGAAATCAATCGCTGGCCAGCTCCTAATACCATGTAACACACAATCAAAAACACTGCCCAAGATGTACTTAAATTATTTTGTGAGCATGTTATGAATATACTTTTACTTTAAAGAACTTTGTGCTCAGATGGGCTTTTAGATCTCTTTCTTAAGGAGAAATGTTATTACTGTGGGATACCCTGGCAGGGCAACTCTCATCTCTCATGGTTCCTTTCATTGATGGCAGATTTATTACAAGTTCCTGTGTAGGCTGACATTTCACAACACTCAATTTATAAGATTCTTCTCTAGAAATACTCTATGGGGGAAAAGGAAAGTATCCAGGGAAAAAATAAGCTTGGAAGCACTGCATCCTATGTTCTTCTTTTGGCAATTTGCATTTCACGTTAACTTATAAAATATTCTAAGGTGTACTGAAGCAAAGACATCAATTTATCCAAGTGTTTTTAAGAAAGTTCAGTTATGGAACTTTTCTCATGTGATATCTGGCAACAAAAAGAAAGATTACTAGACTAAGAATCAGATGATATTTGAGTTTCATTCCCAAATACAAGTTAGAAAGTACCTCACTGGCCAATTACTTAAACACAATAAGACTTGGTTTTCTCTGTCAAATTAGTGAAAACCTAAGTTAGCAAAGGTTTGTGCTAATTAAATAAGATATCATGTGGTGAGCTTTTTTGTAAATAATGAAATATTACACAAATGCTATGTGTCATTATGATTAATTTAGTACTTTGAACATGAAATATGAGAAACAGTTTCCGAACTGCTGGACACACTTATCACTGTGCCAATCATGTAAGTTTTATAAGGCAATATCCATACCTTTTCCCCATTTAGTTCACTCCAAAATACTATCCAAACAGCAAAATAGTTGAAAATCATTAAAGATTTCTTTTTCTTTGTGCTCACATGACATAAATCTCTATTCAATCTTGTTATTTTAAGTAATTTCCCTAAAAAACTAATTCTATAAATCCCATAAGTACTATTTGAGACTAGGATTTGAATTAAAGACGTGCATATACCTGCTATCTTGCCAACAGATTGACATATACATGTACCTTTGTGTGGCAAATTATTCTAGCAATTCAGTATGTCTCACATTTGATTCTTAATTTGTTTCCTCATTACTTGGCTTTTGTTCTTATGTATATATTCTAAATGTAGAAAAATTGTATGTAAATTCAATATTTTGTATGAAAAATTGTATGTATGTAAAATTCTACATATTTCTATAATGTATATATAATATATTCTAAAATATTAGTGTTTTACTATTGTGCGATGCATTAAGATTGAAAATTCAACATAAGAAAACTCTATCTCTAGATTTAAGAATTTTAATATTCAAAGTAATATCAAAAGCATGTGTATGTACATGCTCTAATGTTTCCCTTCTGTTTTTATATAGTCTGCAAGAATAGCTCATTTTTAATGCTTACAGTGAGGGAATTATTTTTACAAGTGAAATTGATATGAAATTCAAATTTCAGTGCCCTTAAATTTCACTGGAATAGAGCCACACCTATTTATTTATTTATTAACTGCTTTCACAGTGTAACAGTGGAGTTGAATAGTCGGGACAGAGACCATACGGTTTTCAAAAGAGGGAAGGCAAGGGAGGAAGGAGAGTAGAGGGTGGATATTTGGCAAGATCTCACCTAATGTACACAATGCAAAGGTCTATTTCAAAATACCTATGAGTATATTATAAACTTCATACCACAAAAATAAGTAAATGAGGTGATGGTTATGTTAATTAGTTTGATTTAAGCATTCCACATTGTATATCAAATCATCACATTGTACCCCAAGAATGTATACAGGAATGGTTTAATAAAAATTAAGTAAAAAAAAATAAAATTTGGTTCTTTGAAAAAAAATTTGTCTTTTTTTGAAACAGAGTCTCACTTTGTCACCCTTAGTAGAGTACCCTGGCGTCATAGCTCACAGCAACCTCAAACTCTTGGGCTTAGATGATTCTCTTGTCTCAGCCTCCTGAGTAGCTGGAACTACAGGCGCCCATCACAACACCCAGCTATTTGTAGAGGCAGGGGTCTTGAGCTGCCTCAGGTTGCTCTAAAAACTGCCCTTGAGCTCATGACAATCCACCTGCCTCAGCCTCCCAGAGTGCTAGGATTATAGTCATGAGCCACTGTGCCTGACCTTGAAAAATTTTTTTCAACCCTTGATTTATGCTTATGCTTTTCAGACAATGTGTTTGGCTGAGAAAACAGAGTTACCCTACTCTAACAGTAAATAACTGATTTTTGAAATAAACTTGCTTAGCCTTTTAATTTTCCTTATAATAGAGGACAACATGTTTACCAGAAATCTCAGGGCATTGGCCATGAGGGTGAACTCTACCTCTAGTTTGAATTGCTGTATGTCCTTGGATAAGCCATTTGACCATTCTCATTCTGTTTCCTAATCTGTAAAATCAGACTCATGTGAACTCGGCCCAGTGGCAACCACACAGCAGTCTTTTGATAAATGTCAGTTCCTTGCTTCAACTTCCCGGCAAGGAGCTTAGGGAACGCATTACAAATGGACTCTAGCAATTCATTTTCAGTTGCAACCATAAAACAAGTTAAAAGTAAAGAGCAGGCAAGACCCCCAGCCTGTTTCCCGTGGCTGATTCACAGCACTCTTCAGGTCTAGCTGACTGAAAAATACTGCATTTCAGACAGATCATTTGGTTTAGCCTTTTCTTCCCATAAACAATTATCTAGCCACATGTGCTTCTCACTAAAAATGCACTTACATGCTAGACCTCCAGCCGGCATCCTCCAACAGCCCTGCTCAGAGGAAGAAGCCAGAACATTGGCACATCATCCCCACCTGTGGGCAAGGGGCCCAGGCTGTGCACAGCTGGAGCATTTGCTTTCTAACTGCTTAAACAAGTCAAATGTTAAGATGAGCACCCTGTGGCTCCTTCACCCTGCCCAGTGCTGATGAATGAAATGAACACAGGAGACAGGCTGTGCCTGGTCACTCAGCTAAGGTATTCTTAGGACTCAGCCAGTCCTATTTATTATTCATGGTTGTTCTCCTGCAGGTGAGAAACTTATTCAAGGTAGACTCTGTGGTGCTTGCCCAGCTCCTCTTTGTCAGATGGGCACACTCACCCACAATATCTATGAGCGAGAACTGCTGCTACAGGCACAGATGCCCCTGTTTAGGAGAACTGGCCCAGCCAAAACCTTGAGGTTATGTATCCTACACTCCTTGCCCAGGAGTAGCCTGAAGCCTCAATGCAGGACAACATCCCACTGTGCTTCATATCTGTGACCTCCTTTCATTGCCCTCAGTGGGCCAGTGCAAAGCTATATTTTTTCCTAACATGACATCCTTGCTTATTTCCTTTGCCCTTCCTATCTCTTAGCTTTAGTGGCTTCTTCATAGTCTTTTGACCTGAAAAGCACTCCCTTCTGTTAAATCACAAATCACTGTCCCAAACTTTGCAAACCTAAGATGACCTGAGTCACCCAGAGAGCACAAGTCTATATCAGGTCTGAAAGGACATGTTGCTCCTGAGTCAGACTGAATAGGACCATTGGTTATCCCAATGCTTAACCAAACCAACCTGAGGAAACGAGAGAGAGCCCCTGCCCCCAAGGAAACAGGTTGAAAGACTTGACTAATCTATGGCATGCAGAATGGGCCTGCCCAGGTCTAGAGTACAGCTCTGAAACCACCAGCATAGGCTCAATTCCTGCATGAGATAAAGTTGCTTGGAGGGATGCTACTCTCAACAAGTCAGTGTATGCTTGACTGAGTACACTGCATATGGGAGTGTGAAGGGGCACACTCCCCTGCACTCTTGTAAGGTGAATCAGTCTCATTTGTGCTCTGTGAGGTTTGAGGCCCTGAGAAAGAACCTTTCCAGTACTTGGGCTAGATGTGAGTTTTGGGGGATATTCTCCACCAGCTCACAGAAAACAGCTTTGCTGAAAAATACAGGCAGTTACACCTTAAAGGAAAGAATGTGCCAGAGAGCCCCACCAAGTCACAGTTGGAGACAGATCATCTGCCTGGGTAATGGGCCATTGCACTTAATTCCCTAACTCTGTTTACACAATAACTTTCATTATAGTCATATAGGGAAGTGAGCAAACAGAACAGACAACCCAGCACCTTTGTGGTTTATCTCCATGGTTGCTTATCTCCAAATAGGACATTCTTAGTTTGGAAAGGTGTGTTCGTACTTTGCTGCATTAACACTGATAAGGAATCTTTACCTTTTGTCTTCTTTATTCTTGGATTATTTTTATCTGATGAGTTTGTATATATAAGAAAGTGAATAAAGACAGGTGATTGTTGATGTGCCTGAGGGAACACCAGCCTTCCCTTTTAAAATCATTCATTTTGTCTGCAGTGCTGCCTCTGCATCATTGACCAAGGAGCCCAGTGGACAGCAACAGGAGTGAGGAACAAAAAGGGAGAATCCAAGAGGGAATCAATTCAAAGATTATTCTCTGAAATTATGTTCTTGAAATTAACTCTCTAAGGGAATGACAACAGCTTGAAAAAGCTGGCATGAAGGGAAGCATAGTCCTTTTGTAGTCTTAGGCCAAAATGAGGGTCAGAATAGCAGGGAATGCAGAACAGTCTGAGAGAGATGAATATTTGTAGACATTTAGCAAACTGTCACTCTGCCCATGATACTAGTCAACCTGAAAAAGTAAAAAAGCAGCACTAGCCTGATTAATGGGAAGCTGTGCCAAACCCAAGGGAAGCTTGAGAGAGTGGAGAGGGGGCAGTCTTATTCCCTCCACCAGGGAGAAGATTGTGAACAGCATAGAGGACATGATGACTGGAATGTATATGCCATGTCACATATCAGAGCCATGTGTACTCAAGAATGTCAAGAAAGGGGATAGGAAGGGGAGGGGAGGTAATTGGTGGGACCACACCTACAGTGCATCTTACAAGGGTACATGTGAAATTTACTAAATGTAAGAATATAAATGTTTTAACACAATAACTAAGAAAATACCCTGAAGGCTATGTTAACCAGTTAGATGTAAACCTTTCAAATTGTATGTAAAACCAGCACATAAAAGAATGTCAGCTGTGGAGGACACCAAGAGCCAGACAACCTCTGAGTAAGATGATTTGCAGCTGGGGAACGGACCCTCCGGTGATTCGGCCGCAGGTGCTCCTTGTGGAGAAAGAGCCCAAGCCCATAGCGATCCTTAGGCATGCAGTCATTGCCTAACACTCCCCTCACCTGTCTTGTGCTGTCTCAATAAAAGGCTACTGCAGAGGTTGCTTGGGGCTATCCTGCAAATAAGGTTAGCCCGCCTCCTACAAGCTTGTACTTCTAATCAGTTCCTTTCTGCAGTGATTGAGTCCAGGCCCATAGGGGCCACAAGGGGCTGCGACAGTCAGCAAAGGCATCAGTCACTTGGGTGGGGAAGGTAATTAATAAACATGAATTCTTTGCTGGATTAAGTGGGTTTTACTTCAATGGTTTGTAACTGACCAAATAGGGAATGGAGGAAGTTAAAAGAGGATGAAATGGAAGTGAAGGAAATAGTCTGTAAAAGTAATAGTTTAGTAAAAAGAATTAAGTTTTCAAAGGCAAGTAGGAGAAATCTCTACAAAACATATATGGGGATAGAGACGATACAGGATTTAGATGGGGAAAGGGGGAACAAATAAGTTTAAAGGGTCCTTCAGCTTCAGGGATGGAGAAGGAAATGGGAAAGGGGCTCCTCCCCAGAAAATCTGTGAAACTTGGTGCAGCAGTAGGTATCATGTTGGTTAATCATTAAATTTGTAAAGGTAATTCTGTGTAACAAATGTATACAATGGACCACAAAGGGCCATGAAAGAACCTTCTGGGGAAGTAAAAATATTCTTAGTCAGGGTGCTTGTTTTTTCAGGTTGTTTGTCATCAACCTGTGTGCTTGACATATGTGGATTTTATTGTATCTCCATTATATATATAATATTTTTGTAAACAAGGTGGCCATAAAGTTCATGTTCAAATTGCACACTATTTTAAATTGGCCAGAAATTTTATGGGCACCCTGTATATGCAATAAATATATACTGGTTATGTAATAATAAAAAGGTTATTTTACCTAAAACTTTTAAATTTTAGATTAATACGAGTGTATATCTAATTAGGGTACAGTGTTTGCATTTGTAAGGTAAAGTCCTAGCTGTACTTGTGACCTTTACCCAGGAAGTGTGCCACCTCATAGGAAATAGGATTTTCTGCAAAAAGTTACCTTTTTGCAGAAGAAATAGAAAATGAAAACAACATAGAGGAGCTTATACTGTGCTCCACCAGTAAAAACACATGTATTGTAGTTGTTGAACAAACTGAGCAAGATCAGAACAAACTCTCAAAACTCTGTCATCAGTCAACAAACCTATCAACCATGACTTACTACATGGGGTTGGACTGTCCTCAGACAGTGTCAAAACAAGTACCAATGAAGAAACAAATTAGCAAAAAGATGAATATCTGGCTTCTCTTGATTGTGGAACACCCCGGCAACTCCTTGCTCCAACTCCCACCTCCAGGGAGAGGAAGGAGTAGATCAAAACTTGTAACAATAGTTATTAGTGTGTTTGGATTAATGCTGAATCAAAGGAATGTGGTTGGAAGTTGCCAAGAAGAATTCTTCACATCCATGCTGGGTTTTATAATCTTGGCATCAATTCACAAGTTTTTACGTCACCTCACTGGGAAACAAAATGTAAAAAGTTCAAATTACCTAAAGAAAGCCATTTTTTAAATAAGTAAATTAAAAAACAAAATAGATATCTGGAACAGGAAAAATTAACATGGACATAAAATAAGAATATACATTCAGAGATACATGGGCCCAACCAGAAGAGAGGATCGATAGAAGTCAAATATTTTACTTTTTGATCATAAAAAAGGAAAATAATCAGTACAGTCACATGGAACAACTTGAATTTGATGGTGATATGTGGTATATGCCCATATTTATACCAAAAAAGAGGAAAGTAGCTCAAAATGAATAATTATGTCACAAATTTCTGATATTGTTAATTGTTATGAACTAGTAAACTGAATTCTGAGTTCTGCAACAATTTTCCTTGAAAAATATATTATGAAGAATTTCAATCAGACCACAATCTTAAAAGGATCTTACAATAAACTTCTTCTATACACCCACGACCTATATTGTACCATTAACATTTTACTCTATCACACATCTATCCTTCAATCCTATACCTCTGTATTAATTCATCAGAGTTACCATGATAAAGTACTATAGACCAGGTGGCTACAACAACAGACATTTATTTTCTCTTAATTCTGGAGATCTGGAAACTAAAAGTGAAGTCCAAGGTTAGGACATTGGCAGGGTTAGTTTTTCTTGAGGCTTCTCTCCTTGGCTTGCAATTGGCTGTCTTCTCTCTGTGTCCTCACATGGTCATCCTCCATGCCTTGCCACTGTCCTAATCTCCTAATCTTTTCTTATAAGGACATCAGTTCTAATGGATTAGAGCCCATCTATATAACCTCATTTTATCTTAATTAACTCCTTGGAGGACCTATTTCCAAATACAGTCACATTCAAGTTACTGGGGGTTAGAGATTCAACATGGTGAATTTTGGGAAGACAAATTCAGCCAATAATAACATCCATGAATTTTTTTTATGCTTTCAAAATGAACTGAAAGCATCAATACATTCTTTCTACAATAGAATATTGGAATGTTGATCAACTTGGGGTAGATCAGTGATTTTCAATCAGTGTGCTACAGGACACTGGTGTGCAGTGAGAGGATTTTAGGTGAGCCATGAAAATTTTTAAAGATGATTAATTAAATTATTTTTTAAAGTAGTTCAAATCATAGTAAGTATATTCTTTTTTTTTTTTTACTCTTTTTCTTGATCAACATAATTTAAGTGTGCTGCAGAAGTTTGACTATAGGTTCAAGTGTGCTGTGAGATGAAAAAATTTGAAAAGTATGGGTTGATGACTTAAAGCAGCTGCTAGTGGAAGAAACATTAGGTGTGATAATTGGGAAACAGTATGGTATGTAATGTCTAATGTAATGTCTATCATAAGTGGTCAGAATACTAATATTATTTCATTCTTTTCCAGTATTTTAAGCCCTGGTCAGAATCTTACCATTGATATTCTAGAAAGGACTAAAATGAAACTTAATCACAGAAATTTGACTTTTAGCCCCAGATACTAGTAGCAAGCAAGATTAAATGAGAAGCATTAACACAACAGTAAAGAATGCAGTGAAAAATGGCAGAGGGATCATTAAGACATTTAGAACAATGAACTAAGAATTAGGTCAAAGCAGTTTATAGTGGTCAAAAAAAGAGCATTAGAATGCAGGAACTATGCTTAGTCATGTGTCAATCTGCAGAAACAAATTTGAGACAATTGGTGTTTTGCATAATTTTATTTGGGAAATTTTAACATTATCATACTATTAGTTGGGAGATAGATTTAAAAGCCAAAACAGAACACCTCAAAACATAATTACTTAATATCTATAAAAGTTTTTTTTTTTCCCCTCTATCATTTAAGAGTCCAGAGGTGAATGATCCAAGCTGATGGGTTGTCTTTCCTCTCTGGTATCATCTGGGGACCCCCCAAAATACTTTCCATCTTTTTGCTTTGCCATCTCTGAGGTTATTCTCCTGACTTTCAGGTTGGATCTGTACCACAGTTCTACACATATCTACACATATCTACACATCTACACATATCTACACATATCTACACAGTTCTACAGCATATCCCAGAGGTCACCCATAACAAAAATGGGAAATTGTAGCTAAATGTACTTTTATTTTCAAAATATTCATTACAAAACTTTACAAATTGGTGCCCAGTACATAGAGAATATTTAGCAAATGTTTTGTAAAATTTTGTAGTAAATAATTTGTAGCTATAATTTTCCACTATCTCTATATACGGAGAGGGACACTTATATTTCAAAGATAATGTGGTTTTGTGCTCATATTATTCTGCCTGTAATACTATACCATCAAGTTTGCTAACAGAGAAGAATCTTTGCAGGAGATAAAAATATTGCACTCCTGATCACAAGTTTAAGTGGGATGAGATCAGAGTAATAAAAATAGATCCTATTAGGTTGTTTATTTCCTCTTACCCTTATTATCTAGTAGGTTTGGTCCAGTCTAGAAAGGGCAAGAGTAAAACAGAAAATGAAATGAATGTTATAAAAGTATATGTGTGGCATATAGAAAGTGATCGTATGAATTTCATATGAATTTGCATCACAAATACTTATAAAAGTATTTTATAATACTTTTATAACACTCATTTCATTATAAAACAATAAAAGTATTAATAATAATTTCTTACATTTCCATTTCATTTATATTATCATGTTTAGTCCTTAGAAAATCCTATGAGCATTTCATAACATTTTTATAGATAAGAAACTAAGACTTAGTGAAATCAAGTAATAACTTGCCCAAGATCATAAACGAACTTGTGAAAGAAACAGGATTTGCATCAATGACTTTTGGCTCCTTGTTCATTTCCATTAAATTACGTGTTTTTTCTTTATTAACATTTCATACTTAAAATTTTATTTTAGTAAATGTTTACTTTAATAGCATACATTCATTGATTGGGAAGGTTTCAAAAGCATATGAAAGAAATCCACACTCAATATGTCTTAACAAGTATTAAATTGTCCACTTCCCAATGGTAGTCCAGAGGACTCAGCTAAGAACATGGGTATGTAATATCCTAATGAACCACTGATTTTTCTGCTTCTTTGCTCCAGCATCCAGAGTGTCAACTTCATCTATAGGATATCACTTCATTTTTATAATACTCCTACAGTAATTCCAACCACCAAGTTTAAATATGACAACACCCAGTGAGAGAGACCACTTTTTCTTTTTTTAAACAGTTCTATTGAGCTATAGTTCACATAGCTTATTTCTTTTTAGTTGTTCTATCTATTATTGAAAGTATAGTACAGAAATCTCCATTGCTGTCTAGTTGCCCATTTGCCCCTTTATTTCTGTCAATTTCTGCTTCATGTATTTTGGTGCTCTGTTATTAGGTGAATATACATTTATAACCATTATATCTTACTGGTGATTAACTCCCTTGCCATTAGAAAGTGTCCCTCTTTATCTCTAATAACATTCTTAAGGTCTATATTGTCAGATATTAGTATATCAAATTGTCTTACTGTTGCTGTTTGCATAATATATTTTTGCCTTTTCCTTTTAATTTTTTTGTATCTTTTAATCTAAAGTGTGCTGTTATAGACTACATATAGTTGAATCTTAGTGTTTAATACGGTGTGATGATCTCTGTCTTTTGATTGGGTGGTTTAGTTCATTCATATTTAATTCTATTACTGAAGTAGTTAGATTTGTCTGTTCTTTTACTTTTTGTTTTTTGTTGTCTCATATTTTTATTCCTCTTTTACAATTTTCTTTTGTATTTTCCTAATCTATTTTAATTTCTTCAATAATATTTAACTTTTTGTAGTTTTATCCTTAGCAGTTACTTGAAAATATACTATATATTTTAATTTACATGATTTACATGAACTTAATTTGAGCTAGATATAGAAATATTACTCTCATATATCTCTAGTTTTTCTCCCTTTATATTATTATGATGCATATTCCACCTGTAAATATCACTAACCCAATAATACATTGTTAAAATTACTACATCAAATAATTTTTTAACTTTAAAGAAGTTGAGAAAAGAAATAGAAGGTATATATTTGTAATTGTTGTTACACTAATGTTCTTATTTATCTTTTCTTATTTTCTTCATTTGTGCTTATTGATTTGATTTACCTCTAGAGTTGTAACCTTAGACAAATATTAACACATCTTTGTTCTCCCCTATCTCATTTATTGGAAAATGCATTAGAACATATTGAGTTCATATTTTTATACAATTATTTTTAAATCAGTTATAAGAAAATAGAAGAAAATATGCATTTATATTATCTTTTATAATTACATAATTAACTGTACCAGTGTTCTTTGTTTTTTCATATGAATTTGCATTACCATCTAATAGAGCCTCTTGCTCTCAGTCAGAAGAACTTCCGTTAGTACTTCTTGTAGGGTTGGTATGGTAGAAACAAATTCTCTTTTTTTATCCTTGTGAATGTCCCCATTTCACCTTCATTTTTGAAAGATAGCTTTGTTGGAGATAAAATTCTTGACTGACATTTTTCATCCCATCACTGTGAATGTGTTATTCCAATGACTTCTGGCCTCCATTATTTCTGCTGAGAAAAATATAGTCCTCTTTCAGTTCCCTTGTGAGTGATGAGTCATTTTTCTCTTGCTGCATTCTAGATTTCCTCTTTGTCTTAGCTTGTATTATTTTTCTGTGATGTGTCTGTGGATCTCTTGCACACTTAACCTACTTAAGAGTTTGTTGAGCTTCCTGGATACATAGGTCAATGGTATTTAATAAAGTTGTGAAATTTCCATTCATTACTTCTTCAATACTTTTTTCTGCTTTCTTTCTCCTGTGTATGTTGGTGCACTTTATGGTATCCCATTTTTTTCTTGGACTTTATTCATTTTGCTTCCTTAATTTTTCTCTTTCTTCTTTATATTGCACATTTTCTATTGGTCTACTTCAAGTTTACTAATTCTTTTTTCTACCAGTTCATATCTACTCTGAAACCTGTATGGTAAACTTTTTATGTCACTTATTCTACTTTTCAACCCAAGAATCCATATTTTGATCTTTTGTATGATTTTTCTCTCTTTACTGATATTTTCCATTTGAGGTGACATTATCATATCTTCTTTTGATTTCCTAATTGTGGTTTTCTTCAGTTTTAACACAATTATAATGGCTATTTTGGAGTCTTTTATGTTACCGCTGACATTTGATCTCTCTCACAGGTCATTTCTACTATTTTCTTATGGTATATGGGTCATAATTTCTTGTTTCTTTTTATTTATCATAATTCATTGTTGGAAACCAGACATTTTAGATAATATAACAAATCTAAATACTAATATCCCCTTTACATAGTTCATTATTGTTATTTTCTTGTTTATTTGTTTAGTGACTGGGTGGATTATATCAGTGAAATCCTTTAGGGTTAAGCTCCTGATTTTGATCCTCAATGGGCACATCATTGAGTATGCTCACAGTTACTTTGGAATAAGAGTGGTCAGGGCAAAACTCTTTGATTATCCCTTTCCATGAACATACTCATGACTAAATACACTCCCATTTTGGGCACTTCCCTTTTTTGTCCCCCTTCCAAAAGACTCTTACTCAGGGAGGTCTTGAATCAAATGTTATTGATACAGAAAGATCAATCTTGAATCAAATGTTGCTTACACCTTTGCCAAATCTAAGATAGCAGTCTCTCTTGTGTTTCTTCCCTGGTTTATATTAACTGTAAAGATCACGTGATTGTTGTTATGATTATGCATATTATATAGTAGAATGTGCTTCATAAGGCATGGATATTGGCTGCCATATTCACCTTTACATTATTCCTAAAGCCTAAGACAGCTCTTGAGACATAGTAGGCACTCACCACATTTTGTCATATAAATGTATGAAAAAAATGAATGAATGTTGTCTCCTTACACTATGCATTAAAAGTGAGGGAAAGTAAGCTCTGGGAAAAAAACTAAGGATGAGAAGAATTTTGGATGCTGAGGCACCAAAAACAAACTTTCTGACTATACTTTCTTGGGCTTGTTCTTCTGTGTACCTGGGGAAGTGACTTCTACTGAAAAGGTCTACCTGCATTATTATTTTGCTCTAAAATCTCACAAATCACAACCTATAAAGTAGGAGAGAGAAGGCACTGGCATAAGAAGGGAAAATAATTTAACTACATTTAATACTTAATAACTACATTTAATAATTTAACTACATTTATTCTAAGGTTTAGAGAAATGTGTAGAAAAGCAAGTATAAAGGACCAGAACCCGTCAGGGGAAAATATTACATGTAAGTTTTCTCAAAATATTTATATATAGCTCTATGCAATGGATATGCAACCTTTGCTAAAATTCCTTCAATTATTTCCTTCATAAAAAAGACACAAATCCTTAGTGCTTGATGTAGGATATGATTATTTCTAAATATTATCCTACACTATAAGATCTGGCCTCAACCTTCCTTTCTAAATGTGGATTTAACAGCCTGCTTCCCAAACTTACTAAGCACCCTTCAATTCCTCATAGGTTCCTTGGTACCTTTATATCTGTGGCAGACCTGCAAACTTTCCCCTTCAGGCATTGCTGAGATAAACTTATTCATGTTTCAGTTCTAAAGTTAATTCTGGCTTCTACCAGGCTTCTTCTTACTCCCTTAAACTAAGTAGTCCTGTAAGAATGGAAAATTTTAGCTGGCCCTAGACCAGGCATGTTACAAGGTGTCTATCCCACATGAGCCTCCTGTTCCAGGAAATGGCCTGCCCAGGGCTCCAGAGAGCCCCATGTTCCAGGAAAAGACCTGTCCAGGGCTCCAGATGGTCGCAATAGGGCTGGGGCAGCAGTTCTGAGAAAAATGAATTATTCTACCCCGATAACTTGACTTAAATTTAAACTTCTGTCATTTAAAGATAGAGTGGATCAATTTAAATGAACCAATAAGATTGTAACGCGCCATTCCTTCCGGCTTCTTCCCGCTTCTTCCAGAACCCTATAAAAAGAGCTCCCTTCTTGAGTTCAGGGTCGACTCCTCTGTCTCCTGCGTGAGATACGTGTCGGCCCCAGAGCTCTGGCTTTCCCTGAATACAGCCTCGTGTGTTCTTGCATCAAGTGAGGTCTCTCGTGAGTCCTTGGGCGCCACACCGTCCTGAGATTTGAGTGAGGGTCTCCCTTCGGGGGTCTTTCAGTCCCATCTATTAAAGTAAAGCTAGCTGCTATAGCAAATATACTTCAACACAAATATGGTTCAAACCATCGCCTCATTCATTTAGCAGTCCAAGGCAGAATAATATGAGCACACAGGTGATATGGTCTACAAATTCTTTAACACATGGTTTTCAATATCATTATGATTATCTCCATCCCACTCAATGGTACCAAGGTAGGAGCATGGAAGAACACATATGGGAAGTTTTAAGAGCCGAACCTGAAATGGCAGAGGTTGTGTCTTCTCACATTCTATTGGCTAGATGTCAGTCATATGGCCATACATAAATAGGACTGGAAAATGTTGTCTGGCTGCTCTCCCAGAAGAAAAAGAGAAACAAAAAGAAAAGAGGAGAATTTGGATTTGTACAAAAGGCAACAGAATCTGACACAAAGCCCCTTCTTCTACATCTCCATTATACATTTCTATGCCACCTGACATTTCTCTGTCACAAAGCCCAATGCACATATTATGTGCGAGATTTGTAAAGTCTATGAAAGCAGGAAATGGATGTGACTATTCCTTGCTACATCCCTTGGTAAATAGCCTCGCAGTAAATATTACACTGAACCATGTGAAATGGCTGTTTTGTTGGTTATAAAGTGTCTAATTTTAGTAATTTTGAAGAACAAACCTTTAAGGCAGGCACATCTTTGGCAAATGTGTTGTTTAGTAGAGTATCTCCCGCAGGTTAATGGAAAGCTATCACATAGAATTCAGATGTTTTCAACTTGATTCTGTCTGCTGGTTCTAAGCCTTGTTAAGTAATTTAAATCCTTGCCAGGCAAACACCTGTGGAGCAAAGTGTTTTATGAGGTCATGCAGCCTGGGGAAATTTGTTGGAGGTGGTCACTCACAGACCTCCACTTAGGCTTGGGAGGAAGGCTTGTCCTGCATGTTAATGAATGACAGGCCTCCAGTTTTATCCCAATTAAGCAAGCATTTGTTCAGCATTGTCTATGTGCCAGGCATGAAGTCCAGAGGCAAGGACACAAAGATGTTTGCTTTGATTGCTTCCTTTAAGGAGCTAATAGACTTACAAGAGATTCATAGTCAGTTTGTTTTGGAAATACCCTTTGGCAGTTTTTCAGAGAATGAGAAAGAAAAAAAAATCTAGGAGTTAATTTGAATAGCCCGGATAAGAATTGGCATCCTATAGTTTTTTTCCTCATAACTTTTTCTTTCTTTCTTTTCCTTAACAGGAAGAGGGAAGAATGCTGATGAAGAAAGCAGTTGAGGCTCAGAAAAGGCAGCTACCATGCAGATGAATGGCAGTGTGCTGAGAATGCTGTGCCTAGAAGCTGTTCACCTAAAGTGTTCCCCACTCCTTTCCAATCCCTTAAAGTAGAGAAATCTGCCACTGAAATTAAGAAAAATTGGGATCTCAAGCATGTCAGAGATTGAGGCCACCCAGCCTTTTCCTGGCATCCACCTTAACACTTAGCCTCTCCCTTAATCCTTGTGAGTGGCAGTGCTGGAGAAATGGGAAGGAAAGCCCACTCCAGAGCATGTGCAGTCCACCATTTGTCAAGCAGAAACAGCCTTTTTGCTGGGTCTTTGTTGCTCCCAGGCTCAGAGCAAGAATTGAATCAAGTTGAAAACAGCTGAATAGACTTTCCAAAGACAGCTCCCTTTTCAGGGGTCCTCAAACTTTTTAAACAGGGGGCCAGTTCACTGTCCCTCAGATCATTGGAGGGCCGGACTGTAGTTTAAAAAAAAAACAAAAAACAAAAAAAAAAAACTATGAACAAATTCCTATGCACACTGCACATATCTTATTTTGAAATAAAAAAACAAAACGGGAACAAGTACAATCACACTGCCTCATGTGGCCCCTAGGCCACAGTTTGAGGACCTCTACTAGGTGGCCCTACCAAGGCAATTCACATTATCAGCTCCAAGCTTCCTGATTTGATGTGTTTATTTTCCCCGCCTCAGGCATCACTGATTTTCCACAACAGATTCCATGAAAGTGCTCACTATAGAAATCTCAGATTTGAGTCAGGAATTAGAGAGAGTGGGGCTAGCATAGTTTAGATACCCTATAAGTTCTTATCAGATTGTTCCCACAGACCAATCAAATATTTCTGCCCATTTTTCCCCCTACATTAAGGTTAAAGACATCGCCTACAAAATCATACTTCTAATAAAGTTGTGTGGTCACATTTCCCTAATAAAGCATCTGGGGTGATGAATGGGCTGCAGAGTGCTGTGCCATTGTCCCTTTTGAGGCTGAAAAAGCACACACATAAGAACACAAAGATCTAGATGTAGTACTCAAATTAAGTGGCCTGCCCCATCCAGGTTATTCTGGACAGTGTCAAAGACCCTGAGCCTGAAATCTGAATTCAGCACTGCCTGCTCAAGGATGGAGAGTGGGGACCCTGTACAGAAAGTGCCGGAACCTCATTGGTAAATGATAAGCTGTCAGTGTTAGCCCTGACCAAATGTTCCCCTTCAAGGGCAAGACTCTGCTGAAGGTCTAATTTTTATTGGTAGAGGTTTTATGTGTAAAACCTGTTGTTACATTATGAAAAGAGCTTTGAAACATACTTTTATTGTTTAGACATTTTGACAACCTCATGGGATGAAACATTTTAAGGATGAGGAAATGAAAACTCAAGACATTGAACTGACTTGCCTGAGTTTAAACTTATGCAGATTTCAAATATCAGAGTACTACAAATAACATAGATTGTTATCTTTGTAATATCCAACATCTAACTGGTAATATGTTTTCCCACTCAAGAACAAAATCTCTACTTCGAAGTCTCAAATTTTGTTCATTTACTAATTCAGCAGTTACAGACTAAGTGTATGCATCAGGCAAGTAGTAACTTTTTTTGCTTTATTTCATTTATTATTTATAAATTTTACATAATCATATAAGGCCCATTTCCTAATTTTTTTTACTATTTTTTCTCTCATTTCCAAATTTTTAAAAAAGTATTCTTTCTCTATGGATAGAACCTTTTTTTTTTTTTTGCAAATTTTGGCCAGGGCCTGGCTTGAACCCGCCACCTCCACATATGGAGCCAGCGCCCTACTCCTTTGAGCCACAGGCGCCGCCCAGGATAGAAACTTTTGTATCACATTGCTCATTTATTATGAAGAAATACAAAACCTCTTGCCATTTCCACTTTAATTTTCTAAGCAATTACCCAATTGAACTTCTCTAATGAGATCTAATAGTCTTGTGCTTTTCAGGTAGGAATTATGCTATTGAAAAATAAGGATACTGTATAAAATTTTTTAAATTTCTTTATATTTCTCCCTCCTACATTCTTCTCTTTTTGTCTTTCCTAACTGCCTTCCTTAATTGAACTGTACCATTTTGGTAGAAAGAATATGCTTTCTATGTGCAAAAAATGGGGGTATTTGAGTCTTGGAGGAAAACTCATATTTTTCCATTGCACAGTTCTGTGGAACAAATGAGTTCTAAGAGGCACACCAGTGAATCTGGGGGGTGCAAAAATAGAATTCACTGCTTCCTCATACGTGGAACCACAGCAAACTTTATTTCTCCTTGTGATGAGAATCGATCATCCAACCTTCAGGCACAATGTATGCAAGTTAGTTCAGCAACTCAACTATAACCAAAATGTTCATCTTCACACAAAGACATGGAAATTAGACAACGTTATGCTGAATGATAGTTGAATTCAGGATGAGATAAAGGAGGAAATCATTAAATTCCTCAAGCATAATAACGAGGAAGACACAAGTTACCATTACTTGTGGCATACAGCAAAAGCAGTCTTAAGGAGGACATTTATCACATTAGATGCCTACATTTGAAAAACAGAAAGAGAGTGCATCAACAAACTCATGAACCATCTTATGAATTGGAAAATGGAGAACAATCTAATCCTAAATCCAGCAGAAGACAAGAAATAACCAACATTAAATCAGAGATTAATGAAATTGAAGAGAATCATTCACAAAATTAGCAAATAAAAAAGTTGGTTTTTCAGAAAAATAAATAAAATCGATAGACCTTGGCCAGAATAACTAGAAACAGAAAAGTAAAATCTCTAATAACCTTAAACTTGTTCCCAGTCTTAAAGGGAAAGCATCTAGTTTCTTAGCATTCGGTATGATACTAACCATTAGTTTTTGTAAATGTTCCTTATCAAAATGTGGAAGTTTCTTTATTCCTAATTTATTAAGAGCATTTTTAAATCATGAATGGACATTAAATTTTGTTGAATCTTCTAAATACATTGATATAATTTCACTTTTTTTTTCCTTAACCTGTTGATATAGCACATCACATGGATTGATTTTCAAATGTTAAAACAACCTTGCATACCTGGAAAAAATGTACTTGTTTGTAGTATATATAATACTTTTCATATATTCACTGTTGGATTCTTTTTGAAGAATATATAATTCTTTTTTTTACATATATATTCTTTGAAGTATATATAATTCTTTGTTTATTATGTTCCTCTATCATCCTTTTAATGTTCATGGGATTGGCTGTGATGACTCCTCTCTTACTCTGATATTAGCCTGGCTAGAAGTCTATCAACACACCAGCTTCTGTTTTTGTTTATTTTTCTCTACTATTTTATCAATTTCATTACTCTGTGTTCTGGTTTTTATTATTTCTTTTTTTCTGCTTGCTTTAGCCTTAAATTGCTCTTTCTTTTGTAGGTTGCTATTACAGAAACTTAAATTACTGATTTTACACACGTATGCAATGCTATAAACTTCTCTCTCAGCACTGCTTTTGCTGCATCCCACTAATTTTGATGTTTTATGTTCATTTTCATTTAATTCAAAATATTTTAAAAATTCTCTTGAAACTGTGTCTTTGACCCATGTATTACTAAGATACACAATGTTTAATGTCCAAATATTTTAGGATGTTCCAGCTATCTTTCTGATTTTCATTTCTAACTTGATTCTACCGTGAAATATATGATTTCTATTTTATTGTTTAATTTGTTAACATGTGTTTTACAATTCAGGTGTATCTTTGTAAATCTTCCATGTGACCTTACGAAGAATGTATATTCTACTGTGTTGGATGGAGTAGTCTATAAATGTTAATTCCGTCCAGCTGATATACAGTGTTGTTCTGTTCAAATATATCCTTATTGATTTTCAGCTTGTTGAATCTGTCAATTACTGAATACAGAACTCTTATTTATCCTTGAAGATTTTTCTTATTTTGAAGCCTGTTCTGTCTGAAATTAATATTACTACTCTAGCTTTTATTAGTGTTAGCATAACATAGTTTTCCTTACCCTTATGCTTTAACCTATCTGTATATTTATTTTTAAAGTGGGTTTTCCATGGGTGATATGGAAAGTTGGGTCTTTTTTTCTTATCTACTCTAGTAGCCTCTGTCTTGTACTTATTATATTTAGACCATTCACAATTAAAGGGATCATTATTATTATTATTATTTTGCAGTTTGGGGCCTGGGCTGGGTTTAAACCTGCCACATCCAGTATATGGGGCCAGCACCCTACTCCTTTGAGCCACAGGTGCTGTCTAAAGGGATTATTAATATAATCAAACAGTTGAACAATATCCAACATGGTTGCAAGTGTTTTCTTTTTGCTGTGTTGCTGCACTTATTTGTTTCTTTTTTGTCTTTCACTTTTCTCTGACTTTTAATTGAGCATTTTGTATGATTTCATGTTCTTACTTCTCTTAACATATCAATTATACTCCTTTAAAAAAATTTAGTGGTTGGCTCTAGCGTTTGCAATATGCATTCACAATGATCTAAGCCCATGTTCAAATAATGCTACCCTGCTACATGGATAGTGCAAGTACTTTACATCAGAAAATTGCCAACTCCTCCCTTTCATCACCTATAATATTGTGGTTTATTAATTTTTTTAAACCATTTGATATAATTACCCAGTTCACTTCTAGTTACTAACATTACTTTAAACCAAGTTATCTATTTTTATCAATAAAAGGAAGTTTTATTTTGCCTTCAGTTATTTCTTCAATGCTCTTCTGTTCACTATGTAGACCCAAGTTTCTACCCTTATCATTTTCTTCTGAAGGAGTTTATTTTCAATTCCATTCAGGGCAAATGTAATGGTACAAAATTCCTCAATTTTGTTTGTCTAAAAAATTCTTTATTTGTATTTCACCTTTGAAAGATGATTTCACTGGTTTAAAGCTTTCTACATTGATGATTGTTTTCAACAGTTTAAATAGTTCATCCTTTCTCTTCTTGATTGCTTGCAAATTTTCTTACAAGAAGTCCAATGCAATTCTTATCTTTGTTCCTCTATAGGTTAAGTTATTTTTCCTTTATCTTCTTTTAAATATTTCAATTTTTTCTTGGCTTTCCACAGTTTCAATATGATGAGGCTAGGCATGGAAATTTTGTAATTTATCTTACTGTTACTTGTGCCTGCTATAACATTGGCTTGGTGTTTGACGTTAATTATGGAATTTTTTTTCTGCTTCTTTCTTTTTTCTTCTCTTACTGATAGTATAATTGCATTATATGTATTGTAATTACCCCACAATCTTGGATATTCTTATTTTTTCATTCTTTTTCTGTTTTGTGTTTTAGTTTGGAAAACTTCTATTGACATATCTCTAAGCTCATTGAATCTTTTCTTGGTCTTATGCAATCTACAGATTAGTCATCAAAAGTATTTTCATTTCTATTCCAGCCCTTTTTTTTATTTCTAGCATTTATTTTAGAGTATTTCTTTTTCTCATTTTATATTACTCATCTATTCTTACATGCTGTGCA
The DNA here is from genome assembly GCA_963574355.1 of Loris lydekkerianus. Taxonomy (NCBI): domain Eukaryota; kingdom Metazoa; phylum Chordata; class Mammalia; order Primates; family Lorisidae; genus Loris; species Loris lydekkerianus. Next base: position 7,391 of record CAUYPK010004030.1, on the reverse strand, counting down.
TTTTTTTTACTAGAGCCCTTAACATATTAATTATAGTTATTTTAAATTCTCTGTCTGATCATTCCAATATCTGTGTCATATCTGAGTCTAGTTCTGATACGTGCTTTGTCCTTTCACTCTTCTTTTAATGGCTATTAGAATGCCTTAAACGTTTTTGTTGCAAGTTTTACATGATGTTGAGTAATATAAATTGAGATAAATAGGATCTTATTGTGAGATTTTAAGTTGCCATGACTAGAAACCTGGTTATGTTCTGTAGCTATACCTGTCAGAGGCTTCAAATTCCTCTCATGTTTTTGTCTTCAGTATCTCTGGTGCCTTTGGGTTTCTCTAAAAATTCCTTCTTAAATTGCCTGAGCTTTGAAGCTCTTTCAGCTGTAATCCACCACTATTATATTGGAACCCTGTTTTCTTGCTGGTAAGACATGGGAGGAGGAGAATCATTCTATAATCTTATGATTATATATCTTAGCCTTTTAATGAGTTGATATCCTTAACATGTGTGCTCTTCCTAACTATTTCTCAGGCTTTTTCACCCTTAGATGAGACAGGATGGCCATAGGGGTTTGGAGTTGCTAATTTCCTTCCCCTCCAGGTCAAATGAGACTCTGAAAAAGTTTCCCAAGAAACATTTGTCTTTGTTTCTTCAGAGATTGCTCTGGGCCTATGAGAAAATAGTTATTTTTCTGCTCCTGCTGCACAAAACATAAAAGAATTTTTCTGTAAATTTTGCTGTGTCAATCCATTTGTGTTCATAGAACAAAAATCCATGAACATACAGGGTGTCCACCCAAGGTCTAGGTCACCAAGAGCTTCTCACTCTCATGCTGGTCTACCCTTAACCTCTAGCAACTCATAAAAATTACTCTTCAGTCAGTATTTTACCAATTTATGGCTCTAGTAGCCACGTCACCAAATAAATTGATGTAAACTGTGATTCTCTGTATTCACCTATCTCCCCAGATTTCAGGGTGATGGTTTTCCCTGTGACCTAAGTTCCCAGATGGGGCTAAGAAAGTCATTGATTTTAAGTTTGTTCAGCTTTTTTTTCTTATAATTACAGGCTTTCAAGCTTTTTACATGTCAGAACTGAAATCAGAAATCACAGTTCTTTTTTACCTCTGTCCTTGAGTTAGTTTTTTATACTTTAGCATCAGGGAAAGTCCATTACAAGTAGTATAAATATATAAACATTTTAAAGGAAAAAAATCAATAATTTCTCTCTCACTCTCTTTCTCCTCCTTTATATACCAGAGTTCTGATTTTCATGTCATTAATCCCCAGAAATGAGATTCAAGAAACAACTGAATCATTCATTCAGTAGCTATTAAAACATGTAATTTTCCAAAATGTTGAGACAGTTAACATGAGAGTATGTATTTCTTGACATTTTTTGGAGAGAACAGCTATTACTCTATCTTATTTTTATGAAGCTAATGGGTTAAAATGGATACGGGACTTCCTTTGAATTTCATTTTTCTACCCAAAAGTAAATATCTAGAAAATTTTAATAATTACTTTAGGTATTCTGATCTATAAATTAGCTAGTATTATTCATGTATTGTACTCTTGTTTTGTGCTTTTTACTATATTATTAACTTTAAGGCTTTTACATATTTACATTCAGGTATAAGAAATAATACAGAGGTCCAGTGTGCTTCATTTAATGGTAACACCTTGCAGAATCACAGTACCATATCTCAACCAGTGTGTGGTCCTTGATACAGTCAAAATACAGGACATTTCCATCACCACAAAGATCCTTCATGTTATCTATTCTTCTCTCCTGTCCTGTCACCCTTTTTAATCCTGGAAACCCCTTAACTGGCTTCTATTTCTATAATTATGTAATTTTAAGAACATTATATAAATGAAATTGTACAGCATGTGCCTTTTTGTAATTGGCTTGTTTCACTTCAACAAAATTATTATCAATACTTCATTTCCTTTTATTAGTGTTGTATACTATGGTATGGGATGTTCCAGTTTGTTTAAGCATTGAACTGTTGAAAAACATCTAGGCTGTTTCAGTTTTTGGCTGTTATAAATAGAGCTTCTGTAAACATTCATGTATAGGGTTTATGAGAACAGACATTATTCATCTATAATAAATGTCCAAGAGAATGACTGTCTTTTATATTATAGTAGCAAATTTAGTTTTTTAAGAAACTTTGGAAATCTATTTTCCAAAATATCCAGGCATTGTGGCTGGGCCTGTAGTCCCAAATACTTGGGAGACTGAGGCAAGAGGATCACTTGAGCCCAGGAGACTGAGGTTGCTGTGAACTATGATGCCACAACCCTCTATCAAGGGCGATGGAGTGAGAGTCTATCTCAAAAATAAAATAAAATAAAATAAATTTAGGTATTTATCTCATTTTACACATTAACAGCTCTATCTCCATTCTAGGGATCTCAATAATTCTGTGCAATACAAAATTGATGCTCAAGCTGGGTCTCCTAAAGTACTGGGCCATTTGCTCAGAAGACTTTGGCATTTTAGCAGCTTGCCTTTTAGGGAGTAAACATCGGACCAAGATGCAGTCAAAAACCACCTCCCAAGGTCTGCTTGAATTGCAACCCTGTTGATACTGTTTCACACTATACCCTGCATCTCATAAGCTATCATTATTAACTATTATTAACATTTGAGGAGACAAAAATCTCCATTTTGGGGGACAACTCTGCAAGAAAAAAGGTAGATGATACATACGTATGTTTCTTAAGTCCAGGCTTTGTGGGTATGTTTGCCTCAGCTATAGAGGGAAGAAAGTTGGCATTTAAGGCTTAGAGACTGAGTCATCTTTCCCAGGCCAATTCTCAAGTACCTAATGAATGGCTTATGGCTGCCAAGTGAGCAATGAACAGAGAGAATTACAGAAGACAGAAAGACAAAGCAGTCCTATAACTCCCATCTTGGAAAACACAGTGGAGAGAATTTGTGAGATTCATTTGCTGCCAGTGTGGCCCTACAAACTTTGGAACATATTTCAAAGTAAGTGCAAAGCTTTATGGATAAATATACTCAACCATTATACATTTTTGCTGAAGTTCCTTTTCTTTGTTTTAAAAGTTAGTCCTTTTCCTCACTTCCAGGGAACATCACTGAAGATACACAGTGATTAAGTGGAATATATATAATCCCCTAGAGGATGTAAATGTGCAACTTATATGTGTGTTTGAATTGTAAGGCCCATATATAGAATCAGTTCCTGCCTCAGAGGGAACCAGAGCTCTCTGTATCTGGCTTCCAGGAATGAAGAACTCAGAACTCCATGAACTCTGGCTTTCTTTACTCTGGGACCCATTTAACCCTCTAGCAATGCTTACGATGCTTTCTTCCTTCCTCTATTGTAAGTCATAACCAATAACATTCTTTCCAGGCCTCCTGAGATCCAAGTTTCTTCATGGGCTATTTGTAAAAGTACTAAAAAATGTTATTCAAAACCACTTTCTACAGCTCCAAACATATTTTTTGTTCAAGCATTGCCTATGTGATCAGTAAATGTTATTCCCCAAAAAAATAAATGTTGGTATTTTAAGAAGTAAACCTGGTCACTACTTGCTTATACACTCTTCCATGTCTGTACTGGCTCAGTACATTCTGTTTGAGATTGTTTGCTTCCCCTTATCCTTCCAGAAAAATTATAGTCACCCTTCTAATTCTACTGGAGTCTTCTCCAATATCCTTTCCACTAGGCAGACCTTATCCTTCCCCTGCACATGTTCTCAAATCATGTTTTTCAGGTGATTGTTTGGTTTTTGCTTATGTATTCAAACAGAGTCCTAAGATGTAGGCTGGAATTCTCACTCTGCCCTCTTCATATCTCATTAGAGAAGTCATAAATCCTTTCAGCCTTCCAACAACCTCATCTATAAAATGGGTCTAATAGTACTTACTTGGCCAGATTGCTATTTATGAATAAAAGAGATAATGAGTTTCTGATTGCTCTCTAACAGTTCCTAGCAAAAAAGCATAAATGACACCTCAGAAATAAATTATGGTGAATTTATGTAATGGAATATATAGAGTCATTGAAAAAAGATGACATATACTTAATGTTATTGATACAGAACTATATCTATGAAATACTAATGAAGGGAAAGGAGGTCTAAAAATGGTTAATGTCCTGAGATCATTTTATTAACATATGAATAAATATACTGAAATAAACATATAAATATATTGAAATAAAAATTTTTAAATATATTCACATATGTATGTTCTTCTAGAAGGTTTACAAAAAATTGTAGTAACTATTAACAGTGAGTGGAAGGATTTTAAAATATTTTTAGTTTATTCACTATTCTTCTTAAAGATTTCTTGAATAATAATTCATCTATTATTTGCAAAATTTTATTTAGAAATACCACACATAATGTCATAATAAACTTGAGAAGTTGGAAAAGAAACTTGTACAGCTGGTAGTTTGGTAACATATTATAAAGCTAAATAAAGCAATGACGGATGAAATTGGTGAACAAGTCAACAGACTTTGGTTTATCATGCTACCTATTAACTGACTTTGGGTAAGTACTTATATATTTGTAGGTTTTGATTTTTTCCCATTTTTTACTCATTTAACAGATATTCACTGAGTACCTACTATATGATCACCTAAGTATCAGGGATATATGGTGAAAAGGAAAGATGAGGCTTTTCACCTCATGGAGCATGTATATATCAAATAAGGCAGAAAGAAGCATGATGTTTTCAGATGTTAGGCACTAAGGTTCAAAACCGAGAAGAGCTTGCCATAGGGAATGGTAGAGAATCCTCAGACACAAGGAACTATGATCACTAAAGCTTGGGAACAGAATAAACCAGAAATTTTTAAGAAAAAATAAGGCCAGGGTGGGCTGGATCATATGCCTCTTAATTACCCTGAACTTGTAGAAGAGCATATATAAAGTTAAAAGCTAAATGACCGATATCTATAAGATGTATTTACTTAACCTCCATTCCCAACAAATTTTAGATATTCACTGATTCTAAAATCCCTACACAGGAGCTATTAACTATTTTAGAAATGTAAAATAAATCTACTTTAAATATTATATATGTATTTGGCTATAATGAACAGCAAACCCAACTCAAACCAATTATATTTGTTCCAAATCATACGGCTGATGATGACAATGATGGTGATGATATCAGGCATTAATCCTCACAGAAACTCTATGAATTAGGATTATTATTCCATTTTAGATCTGAGGAAAATGAGGCTGAGAGAGGTAAAATCAATTGTCTAAGATCTGCTGCTTTTAAGCAAAAAAGCTAGGATATTTGGATTGTACGTTCATGGCTTCTCCACCAAATATAGAATAAAGATTCAAGCTGCCTGTATCACTAAGGTGATAACCAGCTAGAAGAAGCCATGCATTTTAGAGAAGAGAGTCAGATCTTAATGCAGAAGGTAGGTAGCTATATGAAGCCTAGGTCTTATTCTCCCACCCTTTTCAGGGAATCTCCAGTGGGGATATTTCTAATGCAGTCAAACAGTACTATATAATGTGATTGACTATTATTGTTGTTGTTGTTGTTGTTATTGTGTTATTGGCACAAAACAAGAAGAAAGAAAAAACAAGTTAAGGATACTTAAGCCATATTTCATTTTTCTGAAAATATGAGTCTTCATATTAAATTATTAGCTTTGATACTGAGGAAAGACCAATCATGAATTTCTATTAGGACTAAAATCTAGCGATTTTTTTTTTTTTTTTTTTTTTTTTTGAGGTAGAGTCTCACTCTTACCTGAGTAGAATGCTGTGGCATCATACCTCACAACAATTTGAAACTCCTGGACTTGAACAATCCTCTTGCTTCAGCCTCCTGAGGAGCTGGAACTACAGGTGATAGCCACAATGCCCAGATGAGTTTTCTATTTTTAATAGTGGTGGGGTCTTGCTCTTGCTCTGACTGGTCTCAAACTCCCGAGCTCCAAAACATTCATCACTCCAGGAGTTAGACTCAGACATGATTATCTAAGTACTCTACCCGGGTTGGCCTCCCAGAGTGCTAGGATTACAAGTGTGAGCCACCACACTGGGCCTGAAGCCTAGTTTTAATGGACCTCACTTACTATGCACAATGCAATGGTACATTTCAAAACTACTAAGAGTATATTATAAATGTCTTACCACAACAAATTAGCACGTTGTACCCAATAATTGTATACAATTAAGATTTAATAATAATAAAAAAGACGAAGAAGAAAAAGAAAGAGAATAACAACAACAACAACAACAACAACAACAAAAAAAAAAAGGTTACTCAAAGTTCAAGGTTGGGGATTTCATTTTCATTGTTGTTAGCTGGATGACTTTGAACACAGCATTTGATTTCTCTAGAATTCAGGACAGCTCCATCAGACAAGGTAGCTGGAGGGTGGTGAGTTATGCTAATGGTTGATGCTTCCTGCCTGCTTTTCTCTTGACTTCTTGGCAATCACCTTCAAAGTATAGATCTGTTCATTACTAATTTCATGATCTGGGGACTCTATCTGTCTTCCCTTATGTCTGTGGGTCTCAATTTGTACTGCTCCTTCCCTTGGAGGCCTGCTGCTTTTTCAGCAGATCAAGGTTCTACTATTGTCTAGGAGGCAACAGAGCAGTGCGGCCAAAACTTGGCTCAGGAGCAGGTTACATTTGAGTTCAGTCTTTGTTCCCACACTCACCATAGAACCTAGGATGCTTTATCTAGCTAAGGTTTTGTATGGATTAAATGAAATAACATATACAAAATGTTTATGAATCTTAGAAGACCAATATATGCTAGCTACTATTATCAGCAATCTAATTGGCAAGTCCTGTGCCCCTCTCACATATCTCACTATATACAATGACTTTGACCCATCAGATATGGACAGACAGCCCTTCCTTGACATCCTCTCTCCTTTTTTCTTGTCAGTACACCATTCTTTGGACATTCTCATTATCTCTCTTTTCCTTTTTTTTCAATTATTTTTTTATTAAATCATAACTTTGTACATTGATGCATTTATGGGGTTCAGCTTACTGCTTCAATATACAATGTGAAATGCTTACATTGAACTAAGTAACACATCCATCACAATTATACTCATTTCTTAATAGTTTTGAAATGTACCATTGCATCATGCACATTAGGTGAGGTCCCCACAAATACTCACCCTCCTCCAATTTCCTCCTTCCCCTCACCTCTCTCTCCTCTTCCCTTCTACTTTCTGCACTATAGTTAGGTTTTGCCATTCATATGAGTGTGTAGGTGGTTATATATTGATTTCATAGTAGTATTGAGTACATTGGATACCTTTTTTTCCATTCTTGAGATACTTTACTAAGAAGAATATGGTCCATCTCCATCCAGGTAAATATAAAAGATGTGAAGTGTCCATCTTTTTATGGCTGCA
>CAUYPK010004029.1:0-43916 GCA_963574355.1 Loris lydekkerianus | reverse complement strand
TCTCAAAAAAAAAAAAAAAAAAAAAAAATGTGCTGATAAATGGATGTTGGGGAGGGAACTGGTTTGGGCTAATTTTCTCTGAGACTATGCGTTTCATATTCGTGTTCTTAGAGCGGAGTTCAGCTTCACACTGGCCTCCACATGACAAAAAATCTTCAATAAAACCTGCAACATCTCTCTTTAACCCTGTTGGTAGAACCACCTTGAGCCCCTCCTCTGGGTCGGAATCTGATTGCCTGGCCCCAGGTTCACCAGGACACCACACCCAAGGCTCTTATACTTCTGCCAGCTTCATGCTCTACTGGGCTCGGCTTCCCCAACTCAGGGCCAAGGAGCCCTGGCCTCCCTGTGCTGCTTCCTGCTTTACTCTTTTCTGTTGTCCTCATCTCCATCTCACTACGTTTTCTCTATTTGTTGTCTTGCTCCGCCAAATACTATATATTATAAAAGCCACCAGAACTGGGATGTTGGTCTATGATCAGGGCTCCTCAAACTGAGGCCCGCGGGCCACATGAGGCAGTGTGATTGTATTTGTTCCCATTTTGTTTTTTTACTTCAAAATAAGATGTGCAGTGTGCATAGGAATTTGTTCATAGTTTGTTTGTTTTTTTAACTATAGTCTGGCCCTCCAATGGTCTGAGGGACAGTGAATTGGCCCCCTGTTTAAAAAGTTTGAGGATGCTTTGGTGGTTCACAGGGAAATCTCTGCCCCTGAGGGCCATGTGCCTACTTAACATTCAATAAGTTCATGTTATTCATGGGGGAAACGGAGACAGTGTCTGTAAGGCACTTAAATCTGAGGATTGTTTGTTATCCAGTAAAGCCTGGAAAAGCTAATGAATATATTGTCACAGATAAACACACACGTACACACACACACACACACACACACACACACACATAAAATAAGCAATATAAATAAGATGGTTGTGACTTTTAAAGCAGGAACAGGCTCGTAGGAACTATTTAGTTCTGGAAGTATTGGACTAAGAAAAAGCATAGGGAACTCCAGATACGTACAGATGTTCATTGGCAAACACAGGTACTGACAGGAGGCAGACTGGCTGAGGAGAATGAACATTCATCATTGATACAGAGCTCTTCTAATTAAAATCAGAACTCCAAACAAGGTTCCTGTTAAGGAGATTTGTCATGGGGATGATAAGAGTTGAATAAAAATAACAGCATGAAATTGCTGGTTTCCAAGAGGAAGCAGTAAATGGGAATCTGTGGTCTGAATAGTCTTACAAGTGTCCGAACTCAAACATAAAGGACCTGATTGCTGGGAAGATGACATTTATATGGGAAAATGCAATATCCTAAGGGGCGTACAGATTTGATTCAGGATTTACTGATCCAGTTAATTGCTTGAATGGGCTTGATTGATACCTCATAGCATATCTTTGGGGACCATGCTATCCTGGACTCATTTTGTTAATTAAATACATTTTGAATTTTTAAGAAAGTACAGCAAAATACTGAGAATGATATAAAGTATGTTCATATTCCCAGCACCAAGGATGAATATTGTTAGCATTTGTTGTATTTCTTTGACTTATTTATGTTTTAAAAAAATTACAGGTGATGTAGAAGGTCCCTTTACTATTTCCTTTGCCTATTCCCTTTACCCTCATCCTGGGTCTCTTTCCTTTATTCACAGTCAACTAAAATTTTGGATTTGATGTGTATCAATCCAGCCCATTTTTAATACTTATTCTCATGTATTATGAGCAGCATACAGTATTTTTGTTTGTGTGGTTTTAACAATTTTCCATAAGTGGTATCATATCATAGTACCTTTCTGCAGTTTCCTTTTTTTCACAAAGCAATGTCGTCTGTGATCCATCCATGTTTGTACATATCAATCTTGCTCATTTCTTGTATTTCTTGTTACAGTATGCCATTATAAAATCATGCCACATTTTATTTATTTTTATTTCCTTATTAACGAACCTTTAATTTAGTGTATGCATTCATTTGATAAATAGTTATTGAGCACTTACCGTGTCCTGCCTACTGTGCATGGTTCTCATCTTACATCAGTGAATAAATCAGGTAAAGTCTGTGTTGCCATGGTACTTATGTTTTGTTGGAATAACATAAGATAAATAATAAACTAGGCTTCATGTGGTGGCTCACACCTATAATCCTGACACTTGGGGGAGCTGAGATGGGAGAATCAATTGAGGTCATAAGTTTGAGACAAGCCTGAGCAAGGTAAGGCCCCATCTCTACAAAAAATAGAAAAATTAGGCAGGTGCAGTAGCACACACCTGTAGTCCTAGCTACTTGGGAGGCTGAGGCAGGAGGATAGCTTGTGCCCAGGAGTTTGAGGTTGATGTGAGCTATAATGATGGAACTGCACTTGGGTTTGGATGATAGAATGACACCCTGTTTACAAATAATAATAAATATAATAATCGTAATAAATAGGCCAAACTTTAAGTATATTGGAAGCTGATACGTGATACAGAAAAAGATTAAGGAGAATTGTGAGTGAGATTGAGGGGAATAGATTACTATTTCAAACAATGTGGTCTGGGTAAGCCCCTTGATAAGATAATAATTAAGCAAGGACTTGAGGTGAGGGAGTTGGGCAGGTGAATATCCAGGAGAAGAGAATTCTTATTAGAGAAGAAAGCTGTTGCAAAGCCCCTAAGGTGAAGGCCAGAATGGCTGGAAAGGGACTGAGTGGGAGAAAGGAAGGTTAGACTACCTTAAAAGGGAAGAGACAATAGTGCCGGTTCTCACAGGCCATAAGGAGGACTTAGGTTTTTACTCTGAGGAAACGGAAAGTAAGTGAAGGGTTTTGAACAGACAAGTGGCATGATCCATGTTTTAAGAGGGATAGTTTGGCTGCTAAGAATAGACTGTAGGGGAGCTGGGGTGGAAACAGGGAGACCAGCTAAGTTGCTCATATAGTGCTCCAGGTGAGAACTGATGGTGCCTCAGACTGGAGTGCTGGCTGTAGAAGTGGTGAAAAGTGGTGAGATTCAATATTCAGAAGGCGCCCCAGTTGTAACAAAGTATTTTTTATATTGTCTGCATAATACTTTGAATATTATTATTTGGAGCTCATTTAAGGGTGGATGAATTGTCCTAAAGCTTTCTGGTTTTTTTTTTTTTTTTTTTTCTTTAATAAATCCCTATAAATGAAAAAAAAAGTGCCCCCAAATGTGTACACCTTTTAAGAAAGGAAAAAACTGTATTATAATTGTAATGCTCAATATATGCCAATACCAAAAAGATGAATACACGTCGCACTGAGCACCTCTTGTAATTGCAGAAGTCAAACATGACTTGAGTATTACAAATTTAATATAGTTTTTTTCTTTCTTAAATGTGTGTACATATTTTTGGACCCTCTATATTTTAAAGGTAGAGGTGACAAGATTGGCAGGTGGGTTAGATATGGATGTGAGAGAATAAGAGGAGTAAAGAAAGACTCCAAGGTTTTTGCCTAAGCAACTGCAAAGACGGTGTTGCCATCAGCAGAGAAGGGACAACTGTGGACAGGGCAGGCTTGGGACAGAGGATCAGGAATTCTGTTTGAGGTGTCCACTAGATATCCATGTGGAGATGCTGAATAGAGGGCTGGATGGATGAGTCTGGAGTTAATCAGCATGGTCTGGCTCAAGTTATAAATTCAAAACTCATCAATTATATAGACTATGTATTTAAAGTAATGGGATGAGATGAAATTGCAAAAAGAATGTTTTGTATAAAAGGAATAGAAGTAAGGAAACAAGGACTAAAACCTGGATGTCAGCAATGTTAAGTCAGGGAGAGGAGGAAGAACCAGCAAAAGGAGACTTGAGAAGAGAAACTATTGAAAACAGAGAAAAGTGCTACCAAAATGTAGCACTTTGGGGGCGGCCAAGGGGAAAAAATGGATCAAGGTGGAAGGAGTAATCAGTTGTGTCAAAGGCTGCTGAACATTGCAGGTAAGCTGACAGCTGTACCCTAACCATTAGCGCTGGTGACAATGAGCAATTTCAGTGGAGTGGTGAAGGTGAAAACATGGTTAGAGCTTGGATCTCACCTAACATGGTGGCAGCTCTGGTGTCGTTATCTTTCTTCAGTGATGGGAACTCATTCTCTGCCTTAACCATGTTTAAAGGATCTAGAGTAGGCTTTTTTGGGGGGGACCATCTATTCCTGTATGGAGTGATGTTTTTTCATTCTATTTTCTAATTCTCTAATTCTCACTTCAGTTATGTGCAATCTAATGTTTTATCACATCTATTGCATTCTTTATTTCATGACTCAATTATTAATATTTAAAAAATTTTTGATGCAAACTTTATACAAGGACATAGAATAACGCAACGTCATCAATGTAGACAGCTTAGTCCGTTTTCTTCAACTGAAGACACCTCTGTAAATAGTACCCACAATGCCCTTCATTCCCTTTTCCAATCCTTCTATCCTCAAGATAACCTGTTGATAAAGAGTGTATAAATGGGGTTATCAGTATGTACTCCTTTCATTCAGTATGTGTCTGGATTCTTTTATTCCATATTATGTTTGAGATTGATACATGTCACTCCACGTAATTATTCTTTCATCCTTATTGCTGTAGTATTCCATTGTTTAGATTGTTTAGAAGTGGGGTCTGTTAAACTGTGTTTTTGCACATATGTTTTGTGGAACATATGCACACACTCCTGTTGAATATATACCTATAAATGGAATACCTGGGTCATAGGATATGTTAATGTTCAATGTTAATGAATGTTGTCAGTTTTCCAAAGTTGGTCAGCCAATCAATGTACATTTCCACAGCAGTGTATGAGAGTAAATGTTCCATCCACTCTGCATCTTTGCCATAGTTGATACTGTTGGATTTTTTACTTTAATCATTCTGATGAATGTGTAGTGATACCATATACTGCCTTAAGTTTGCTTTTAAAGGTATAATTTTCATTTCTCTGATGATTAATGAAGTTGAGTATTTTCTGATATTTTAATTTGTCATTTGGATATCATATGTTGTGTGAATTATTCATAGTTTTGGCCAATTTTATAGTATTATCTGCTTTTTTGTTATAAATTTTCAATAGTCCTTTACATATTTCATATACATATTACAAATACATTCTCCTGGTCTGTGGCTTGCCTTTTTACTTTTTAAGTGTTTGATAAAAAGCATTTAATTCTAAACTCGTTTAATTTACCAAGGTTTTTCTTTATGCTTAGCACTTTGGGGGTCCTATTAAAAACCTTTACTAACTGACTAAAGGAAATTAAAAATGCAGTCAACTGATTTTTTCTGAAATTTTAAAAATACCTATTGTGGCTTAGGCAGACATTTTAGTCTACTATGAAGAATATTAGTTTCTTATTAGTCTAGTTTATGTATCACTTGTCCTCTTTCATTCACAAAAATATCTGCAGAGTATCAAGGCTTATCTAACTCACTTGTCTCTTCACTTCCTCTCTCTAATTTTGGGGGGGCTTGTTGAAGATGAAATCCACTGACGGGGGAAAGCCGAGACTTTAGCACCTCGCGTGTCCTCACGGAACTGTCTCTGTAAAAGTCTCTATCGTATCTTAGGCCCCTAGAAAACAAGTGGGCTTGGATCTGGTCACTCTCGATAGAAAGGCGGATGGAACCATAAAGGTAGAGATATTTAGGTAGTTAATAGATCCCACAGATCAATCAGATAGAAGCTGGATTCATCTGTTACCAGAGAAATAAAATTTCAAAAGGCCAAACCCAGATCTGAATCTCAGGTTCCTAGTCTGGACCTCTTCAGTGCTGTTATATCCTGGATGTAGAATAAATGAAGACTGCATTTTTCTTTTACACATGAAGGTAGATGTTTCTTCAGATTAGAGGTGGAAGCCAACTTTTCTCACCAGAAATGATTTATACAGTCAACTTGCATAAAGGTAAGAGGTGGCACAGGAAAGAATAAAATAATACTTTCATTTTTATTTTTTAAAAAGGCTTATATAACTCCATTCTAGAAGATCTTTTGTTCCTTCCTATCAAACCCAGCAATTCAGTTGAGTAGATTTCTTATCCCATCTAGTCACCCTGTCATCTATTTTCTGAGATAACAGTGCCCATTACATGAGAATTCCTCTAACTTTCTGTCTTCCACTCCTAACTCACTAGACAGATCCTCATCTGCATTTATTTCCCTTCTCCTGTTTCAGTGGAAGATGTTTCCGCTGTTCATTCTTTTATCCATGTTGGGAATAGTTCCTTTCTTCCCCCCTTTTTTTTTTTATTGTTAAATCATAGCTGTGTACATTAGTGCAACCGCCTGTACCCATTCTAAGATGCACCGTAGATGTGGCTGCACCCATTACCCTCCCTCCACCAAAACCTCCCCCCTCCCTTCCCCTTCCTTGGCCCTTTCCCCATAGTCTTGTGCTATATCACCCTTATTCTTGATCACTCAAAAAACCTCACCCCGACCCTAATAAGAGCCAACAGACGACTTTGACTTGCGCACCGTGATTATCCGTGAGGGTGAAGTTGCTGTCCTCAGTGCTCAGGGCAAATTTGAACTTCACATTTTGTGGTGTTATGTCCTTATCTATTGCAGAGATCTGCAGGACCAGCTGCAATATGGAAGATGGGGGAAAGTCAGTGGGTGTTGGGGTGGCTTGAGGTTCAGTGATGGAGACTTTAGGTTTAGACCTGACCATGGCAGCCTCTCACTTGCAACACTAACCTATTGAGATCTTCATAAAGCCACTCTTTCTCTCCCTCATCCCACCCCCTGCTGCTAATCTAGGCTACAGACATTTTCTTTAATCTTCAGTGTGTCCATCTGTAAAATGGGGGTAAATATTACTTTTTCTCGGCTGTTACAGGTTACATTAAGCTCAGTGGCACTCCGACTGGCTGGGAGTGGGTGGTTCTGTCCCTCACCTGCCCCAGGGTGGCACCCTCTCACCCTCCCACCTGAGCCAGACTCACCTTGCCCTGGGCAGTGTTCTCACACACTTTGGGTTCATAGGGCCGGGCAAACTCGGGGGCATTGTCATTCTCATCTAGAACTTCAATGTGGACTTGCACGATGGATTCTTTGCCTGTGGGATTCCCCGCAAGGAAGAGGACTTGTCACCACAGTGGGCTCAGCTGATGCCAGCCTGGGGTGGGGGTTGTGGGGGACAGGGTGGGAGGTATATGTTTGGGTAGTTCGGGAGGGCTGCCTGGAAGAGGGTATAGAAGGAAGGCCATGGATGATGTTCTGGGTGAAAGCAGTGTATAAGGGAAGAGGGGTAAACTTCATACATAGGAGGGTTACTGAAGTTTTACTTGTAAGAATCAAAAAGGTAAACAACCTAAGAGCAATAAAAATTTTAATCTGATCAATCCCCAATGAATATTTTAATTAAGCAATTAATTTAAATAAATGCAATTTATGTAATTAAATACATAAAATTAATTAATTACAAAAGGGTTAAGAAGGCAAATGACCTAGTGAGGTTGGGCTAATAAATTAGGCCAATGGAAAAAAATGGAATATGGCCATTGACAAAGCCCATACAAATTACATTCAAAAAATGTAATTAAAAAGTATTAGTACCATGAGAAAATGGTTCTGGAATGAGGTTAGGTGAAAACATGGGATATGATATTTTATGCAAACATTATCTCACTTCTATAAAAATATGTATAGAAAAAAGACCAGAGAAAAATATACTAATGTGCTAATTGTCTCTGTATGGAAGCTTTGGGGGGGGGGGAGGGCATTATTTTCTTCTTCTTTTATGTATTTTCTATATTTAAAAAAATTTAAATTTAAAAATTATACAAATGGGATAAGGGTAAAGTCTGATCTGGCAGAATAACCAGGATTCCCCAGGAGTTGGGGGAAGTGAGAGTCTGGGTGGCCCAGCAGGAGGCAGGGTCCTCCAGGGTAGCACCAGGGGAACCTTGGCCAATTCACCCGCCTTCTGGGCCCTGGTGTGTTCCTGAGTCTAGTGGGAATATTAATCTTTCTTCTGGAGGGTTATTGGAATTTTTTTCACATAGATAAAGGATGTAAAACCCCAACACTTTCCTTTCCCTCTGGCAAAAGTTACACAATTTCTGAAGAAACTAATAATCTGAGAACAGGAAGATGCTTCACATGTTGAGTTCAACTCATTAACTGGTACACAAACCTCTCCCTTCCCACCCCGAGGAGCATTTCCCAAACATCCACGATAGCAGGAATCACACTGCCACAATGCACATGCCGTGGCCCTATCTCTGGCTCACTGAACCATAACCTCCAGGGAGGAGTTTGAGAGCTCTCTGCTTAATAGGCACCTTACACGATGCTCATCACAGAGGCATCTGCACTGCCTGTTTTATATCAGTGCTTCTCATGCTATCATGTGTGAAACGTTCTGAGTCAGGGTGGGGGTGAGGCCTGAGATTCTGCTCTCCCAACAATGTCTCAGGGAATGTAGATGCTGCTGGTTCAAGAACACTTGGATATGGTGATTATTTGACTGTTTTGCTTATCTGTGGTGTTGGATATCAGGAAAGCATGCAGGGACTGTTTCTTTTTCTCATCAGCTGTGACTAGTGTTTGTGTATTTAATATGTGGCCCAAAACAGCTCTTATTCTTTCAACTTGTGGCAGAAAGGAAAAAAGGTTGGACACCCCTGCTCTATGTCATTCCAGCCATTGGGTGCTTCATCCAGTACTTATATAATAGAGACCCTATAGAGACAAGAGAAAAGGAAAAGAGCCCAAGTTCCCTGGCAGATGGGGTCACTCACCAGTAGGACCCAGTTCTTTGGCTTCCACAGTCAGGTTATACCAAGGGTAGATTTCTCTATCTAATTCTTTTTCGTTGTAAATGTTCCCATGTTTGGTTATTCGGAAGAATTGGCCTTTGTCACTGGTCTTGCGGATGGAGTATCTGCCCAGAGGAGAGAGTGTCATGGCTTTCTATTGTTCTTTGCTGAGTCCAAATTCCTCAGCATGACAGACAGGGGCCTTGGGGATTCAGTTTCCTGCATCCCTCTCTACCCTCCCCCTCACTGCTTGTTACACTCCACTCTCAGAGCAAAGAGCAGACTTATACAGCAAGATTCAGGGGAGTAAGATAACATCTTTGATCTTAGCAATGTTACCAGCCATGGACTGAAGGTAGTACCTAATGCCATAATTAGCACTTTTGGAATGTCACTTTTGGTGACATTATACCATAGCTAGGACTGGTTTTTGTGATTAATGAAAAGATAGTTGGGCAAGAGCCAGGAAGAAATACAAAAGGAGTGAGAAGAAATAACTAATTGAAATAAAATTAAATTTGCAAAGTAAAAATCTAAAAAGTTCTCTTAAAAATCAGAAAAAGTTTTGAAAAGGTAAACAAATGTATTTCATATATATGCATAATAGTTGCTATTTACTGAAGAAAATTTCAGAACAAATTGAACAGAAGAAATATCAAAAAACGTAATAAAAGAAAACTTTCCTAATGTGAAGTAAGGCCTGAGTATACAGATTAAAAAATGTCAGGCATCATTTAAAAAGGAGAACATATTTAGGTATATCCTGGTGACATTTGGGAATTTCAAGGGTATGTGGAGAAACAGATCAGTTTAGACAGAAAAAAAAAATAAATAAATTCCTTATAAAGAAAGAGAAATAAGACTTGACCTAGATGTCCTCATAAAATTAAATGCTAGAATACACAGATAGTATTTTTGAAGGATGATTATATAATATGAGGAGTATATGAAGATATTTAGGTGTTATTAAAATAAGAAAGCAAAGAATGAAGGTATTTGTAAATACGCAAAAAGCTTAGAAAGTATATCACTCACAAAGATGGGTCCTAAATTTTTTTTTTTTTTTTTTTTTTTTTAGAAAACTTCCTTCTTCTAACTAAATGTCTCACTATAAAGTAAAACATTGGTCTTGCAGAAATTAAAATGAGACTATTGATTTCTTTATCATACATAGGAACAGAACAGTGTATATGTGCACGCATGTGTGTGTGTGCGTGTATAATATTTTTAACTAGGAAATATAGGTCCAAGAAAACATTTAAAATTTTACAGATAGAAGTAAATCTCACTAGGAGAAGTAAAAATGGATGTACTCCATCCAAGTATCTAGGAGAAAAAAAAAAATAATAGGCTGCATAACAAATATGGGGAAAAAGAAAAAAGCCATTAAAGTTAAGAAATATGAAATATAAAACAAGATAAAAGGAGTAAGCTCAAACATATCATTTATGATGAAAAACGTAAAACAGTTTTCATTTACGATGAAAACTGATATCATACGATGAAAAACAGTCTCGTTAGAATTCTAATTTTTTTTTTTGCAATTTTTGGCTGGGGCCAGGTTTGAATCCACCACCTCTGGTATATGGGGCTGGCACCCTACTCCTTTGAGCCACAGGTGCCACTCTGAACTTTATATATAATCTAAGATTTAGTGTAAAGCTAGTACAACAGAACAGATGGCTTTGCCACAGAACAATATAGGTAGAATAGAGAATTCAGAAATAGATTTAAGAACTTAGTGTATAATAAAAGTGGGAAATTATGACTTATTTAATAAATGATGCTGGCAAAATTGGCTACCCATCTGGAATAAAATAAAATTGGACTGAATACATACTTACTATCAAATATTTTGTGACCCTAAAAAGTATGCAATAGGCTCATGTCTATAATCCTAACACTCCGAAAAGCCAAGACAGGTGGATTGCTTGAGTTCAGGAGTTTGAGACCAGCCTGAGCAAGAGTGAGACCTTGTTTATACTAAAAACAGAAAAACTAGCCAGGTATGATAGCACCTGTAGTCTCAGCTACTTGGGAGACTGAGACAAGAGGATTGTTTGAGCCCCAGAGTTTAACTTTGCTATGAGCTATAATGACACCGTGGCATGCTACCTAGGGTAACAGAGTAAGACTCTGTCTCAAAAAAAGAAAAACAAATGCAATAGAATTATAGTTTTTGTTCCAGAGGATAGGGGAGAGGGGTGTAGTTAAGACAGAAGAATATTGATGGAATGATTAAAAAATTAAAAAACAATCAAACACCAAAACAAACAAACATGTCCCCCATTAACGTCTGTATATGGCCCAGAAGAAAGATGTGATAGGACCACATCAACATGAGTTATAGGCATTCAACATGAGTTATCTGAGGGTGGGGATATCAGTGTTTTTTTTTGATAGATCTTTGTGTTGTTTCATGACATGAAATAAGTGCTTCTTTTGCAGTTTTGGGAAGACAAATTTAACAAAACATTTTTAGTGAAGGAGCTTTGGGTATGTCATCTGGTTACTCTCTTGACTGTCAGATTTCACTAGGTGGGAGACATGGTCCAAAGAACAAGCCTTTAAGGTGGATCGGGGGACAGGTAGCTCTGGATGGCAGGACAAGATCCCAGCCTGCCAAGTAGGTTAGTGGAAGGATTAGGGCTTCTAGTTGTGCCTCTGCTGCTTCCCCTGTACTTGCTGGGAGAAGTCAGTTTCTCTCTCTAATCCTGGTCTCAGACCGGCAGGCATAAGATCATCAATGCCAGGACTTTTCCTGTCATGGTCACTGACATGCACACCAATCCCTTACCCAATGCTGAGCCGAGCCTCATCGGGGTCTGTGGCCAGCACCAAGCCAATCAGAGGTTTCCTCTGGTTCTCCTGCAGCTGGAAATGGTAGAAGGGCTGCTGGAAGACAGGGGGCTCGTCCACGTCTGTGATGTTGATGATGACACGGGCTTTGTTTCTGTTGGAGGTGCCACCCAGGTATCTGAGGTTGATGGTAGGGTCTGTGGCCTCGATGGTGAAGCTGTATTGCCGGATGCGTTCATAGTCCAGGGGCTGCATAAGGGAAAAGTGCAGTGAGCACCTGCTGTGGGCCAATCACATGGCATGAATCTTCGCAGCAACCCTGCAAGGTGCTGCCGAGGGGCCCATGGCCTGAACAAGTGCTATTTCCAAGGTCATAGAGAGAGTGGCTGGGCGTGGGTCAGTCTTCAGCTGCTCCCATTTCATCTCAGTGGCCTCATAGCCACACCCCAAGCTCCTGCTGTGTGCCTGGCTCTGTTCCAAGTACTGGGGACAGTCAGTGGATCAGCTACAGTACTGCTTTTAAAGGGATCACAGTCTAGTGGTTCTACCCAAAGGTCCTTAAGGCTTTTTCTTTATGCCTTTCCTGGAGATGTTTCTCCTGCCCATGCCTGCCTGGAAAGCTCCCTCCAGAAGCCAATCAGGAGATAATCAAAGGCTCTCTCAGGGCCCCTCCTGACAGAGGTAACTGCTTCCTGTATGGCAGTGCTGGGTCACACTTACGCTCAGCTGCACTTTTTTTGCTTGTGATTCTCTCTTCCTACTCACTGAGAGCTTTACTGATGCTAAGAGCTCTGTGCTTCCCCGGGGGTCTCCAGCCCTCAGGACTCAGGACTCAGGCCCAGGACACCCCTAGTCCTCTGCAAGGCCATTCATTTTTATGCCCCTGACAGGATCTTTCCCTCCTCATCCTCCAGGTCCAGCCTGGGTGACTTCTCTGACTGGAGGCCACGGCCACTGTTGATGGCCATCTTTGTCCCCAAAGCATTCATTGTTTCCTTTATGCTGATGACTTTCTACTGGCAAGGACACAGGGCAGGCCATTAATGCCCCCAGGGGCAGCCCTCATCAATACTGCAGAGAGCTGGTGTATAAATACACTAGCTCCCTCACTTAGTGGCTGGAGCTCTGAATGTGTTCCACACTGTCCCCAGATGTTCCTGTGGAATTGGGTCCTCCCCCCTACCCCTGCCATAGTGATACCTGCTTGTTAATGAGCCTAATATTAACTTCCACCTTTTCATGAGTTATAGCTCCGTGGGTTTCCTGGGGTCACCTCCCAAATACATGATTCATACACAGATCCTCCAAGTCTGCTTCCAGGATAACTTGGCCTAAGATACTGAGTCAGTCACAGTCTCCATGAACACATGACCAGCTCTGAGCTGACCCAGACACTCTCCTCTCCCGTGATGGTGTCTGGCCCAGGAGCAGCCACCAGGCAGGACCTGCAGATGCCACAGCCCCCAAACCCCATGGCTGATGTTGCCACCGCAGCCTACCAACCTTCATGGGCTTAATGATGCCCTCGTTGAGGGTGGGGTTCGTCTCAATGGTGAACGTGTCCCTGTACTCGCCCTGCACGATGCTGTACTTGGTCATCCGGTTTTGGGGCTCGTCTGGGTCCTCCACAAACAGAGAGCCCACAGCGCTGCCCACACGGGTGTCTTCTGGCACCGCAAATGTGTACTTAGCTGATGCAAATAGGATACCCCAAAGGGCACTGGGTTAATGAGATAGACAAGGCAATTGTCCCCTATGCCATCCTAACAGGCAGGAAATGGACACGGTAAGATAAGACAGCAAGAATAATGCCCCTGGGACTGGGTTCCAGAGCAAAGAGGTTCTGCCCTGTCTATCCACCCACCATCCAGCACATAGTTACTGATCACTTTCGGTATGTCAAGCACTTTGCAATGGCCCTATGAGTTGATGAGACAGGGAAGTCCTGCCTTTTGGGAGTGTCTGCCATGTCCAGCGAGGCCACTTTAGAACTGGCTGGTCTCTGGGGAGTCTGAGCTGCCTGGGGCATGCAAGTGAGCACAGCCACCTGACTTTGCTCTGCAGCTCCTCCTGGGGCACAGGGAACGCTCTCATCAGACATCTTTTGGGAGAAGAATCAGGTTGTAGTGGAGTCAGGCCCCAGGGTCTAGAACTTCATTGTCTCCTGTGGGGATGTCCTAGGTGGGGCCTGAGTCTCAGGACCTGGATTCATCCAAGCCCACGGGACCTGGGGGACACTGGTCCTATATCATAGTGGGACTCTGGGCAGGGGGTGGCACCCAGCAGGGAGCATGAATTCCTTCTGGTCTATGAGGGAGCAGCAAGACGGCCTTGGGAATATGCATCAGGGATGGAAACAGGACCACTCCTGGCACCTAAAGGACTGGGGTGGGGAGAAGGTAAAGGAACTCGTGGTTCTTCCTCCAGAGCCCCAAGTCACTGAGTACCCTACCCTCCTCCTCCCAAGGGCCCTAGAGGAGGGCTCACTCTGGATGAAGATGGGGAAGTTGTCATTGACGTCCTGCAGAATGACCAGCACGGTGGCTGTGCCTGAGTCCCCCCGGAGGCCCTGGACATCTCGTGCTTCCACCACGATCTCATACCTGGCCTGCATCTCTCGGTCCAAGTTTTTAGTTGTTGTGAAAATGAGTCCTGCAAAAAAGAGGCCCAGCAGGAGTGATGTTACTGGGGGAGCTTTTAGAAAATCCTGATGTCTGGGCCCCACTTGGAGAGAACCTGACTTCAGAGCTCCCCAGGTAATTCCACTGTGTAGCCAGGGCTGGGCACTGGAAGTCAATAATCCACTGCCTCTAGGGCCTGCACTGCAAGGCTAAAGCAGGCCAAATACTTTGGTTCAGCATTAGTCCTGGCCACCTGGAGCACTGTGTTAAGAAAGTGGACGAGGCCACATCCAGGCTGAGTGAAAGAGTGCTGTGATAGATTAGTGATGTCTGCCTCGTGCACTATAGCATAGTCGCAGTGTCTGTGCTATGTATTTTCCATCCCTCTGAAAGACACCAGGCCTTGGCCTGACCAACTGCCCTTCTGCCTTACTTCCAAGACTCAGTCCTTATAGTTTATGGTTATCACTGGGTGAATAATTACTATGGGCCATGGTCCATATGATATCTAATTCAGACTTCACAGCTACTATACAATATGAATGTAATCATTCCCTTTTTCTAAATAAGAAAACTAAGGCTCCCAGAAATTAGTTGACTTATCCAAGGTCTCTAGGGGCTGAGTAGCATCTCTGGGTTTGGAAACCAGATCTGTTTGGACTTGTACCCAGTGTTCTCTGCTGCCTCTTGGTCACTGCTTGGGTAAACACCTGGTTTTTTAGAAATTAAAATGAAACTGTTGATTGCTTTATCATACACAGAAAAGCCCTGGTGTGTGTGTGAGTGTTCCTTGGACTTGAGTCTATGTCTTGGACGCTTGTCTGCTTCCTCCTTCCTTGGCGGCCACTTTGTCTTTACACATGATATGGACCACCTCTGTGGGACAGTGTTGTTCAGCGGTTAGTGACACCTTCCTTTAGCACAGGCATCTGGAATATCCACCTCCCTGTCCCTCTAAGTTGGTGCCTGCCTAGGAGCGTTAGTCACACAGACCAGAATTATCAATGGCGAAATGTTCTTCCCCCTTCAGGATCTGGTACATGACAGAGGCGTGGTCTGCCACAGTGGGGTCATCTGCGTCCACTGCTGTCACACGGATGACTGAGGTCCCTGCAGAGAGAGAAGTGTGGGTTGCTGCCTTGTGACTGCAAGGTCCCTCATGCCATTCCTCGGGCCCTGCTCTGTCCCCGCCTCTCCCAGGTCTCAGGAAGAAAAGGCAGCTTTGTTTTCTGTGGGGCCTGCGTGGGGGCAGGTTCATGTTGGTGCCCTTGTCTACGATGAGGGCAGTGGTGGGGGCCCAGCCAGTCAGCCTTGAAGGGGGAAAAGAGAACAGGTGGTTTGTGTGTTTAGGAGGTAAATGAGGGAGGGGTACAGGGTTTGGGTGGTTGGGGTAGCCACCAAGGAGAGTAATGGGCTGTCTCTCCCTCTTCTAGAAGGGAGAAAACAAAAGATGCCCCAAAGGGGTGGTGTCACATCTCTTGTCCCCTTGAACTCCAGGGTCCCAAGCTTAGGGGGAAGGTCTAGTCCCAGGGCCCTGGCTAGACACTGGACTGAGGGTTGGAGAGGGTTTAGCTCCCCTGGAGCCTGGAGGGGAGGATTGAAGAAGTAAAGTAGTAACTCCCTGAGCCTTGGGTTCAGGGCTCTGTACCCCACCCCCACTCCTACAGGCCTAGGACTCTTCTCATCTTGGTGCAAAGACCACATACACTCTTTGTGGACCAGTCCTGAGAGTCAGAGGCAGTGGGTAGGGTTGGTTCCAAAGAGTAATGAGATATGAATGTCTCTGATGGTCATGACTCAGTCCATGATTAGGATCAGGGCTTAGTCCATGAACAGGATCAGGGCTCAGTCCATGATTGGGATTAGGGCTCAGTCCATGACTAATGTCAGAGCTTCCTCTTTGGGGACCAGAGTTTCTTTTAAGTCATAAAGAGTGGGGACACAGGCATTACAACCATTGCCTTGAACTCACTGAATTCCAACCCCAAGCAGTGAAGGTGCTGTTGGGGAGGTGCCCACGGGATCAGAATGGTGGGAGGAGGAGAGGGTGGGGTACACCAGACACTTACCCACAGCTGACATCTCGGGCACGGATGCGTTAAACAGCCGGTGCGTGAATACGGGCCAGTTGTCGTTCACGTCGTGCACTTTGATGGTGAAGCTGGAAGGAGGCTCCAGATTTTTGTTAGTATCTTTGTCTACGATGAGGGCAACAAGTTGGTACTCAGAGATCTTCTCCCTGTCCAGCCTCTCAAAGGCATACACGTCTCCTGTTTGTGCGTTGACCTGGAACAACTTGCCCGCAGAGTCTCCTTTGAGCACATACATGGCATTTTTGCTATTCACGCTCGATTTGATCTAGGAAAGAAGAGGCGAGGGGATGTGCTCTGGGGCAGCAGTGGCTGTGCGCATGTGCACATGTGTGCATGCGTGGAGGTACATCTCTGTGTAAGTGTGCACACATGCGTGCATGTACACACGTGTATGGGCATGCGCAGTGCTGGCCAGGGGTCCTAAATTTGACACTGAGGTTTTTAACAAGAATCTCTGACTTGTCACCAGTGAGTTATCCTCAGCCAGGGCACTGAAGACACCATGCCTCTTGGTCACTGCACACACGTAAGGGGTCTGAGTTGCCTAGCAAGGTCCCATTGTGCCTAGGACATAGCAGGTGCTTAGAAAACATTTTTTGAGGGCAAGAATACACTTGGTATCATTGGAAGGCAAAGGGCATTTTTGTTCCATAGAAGTCACTTAATTTCTCTGAGCTGTAGTCACCGGGAATGCTACTGCTTCTGAGGTTGTGTTGCTCCAATGAGTAAAACAGCAGTGTTGAAAATGCTTTCCAGGAAACCTTGGCCTCTCTTGCTGTTCCATATAAAATTAGGATCCCTGTCAGTGCTGTGCTGGAGCTAGTTCCTATCAGCTTGGTTTTCAAGAGCCAATTTGAATTTCAGAAACATATCTGAGCTGATTGTTAAACACACCCATTATTAAAAATTAAATGATACAAACCATTAAATAAATCATATTAAAAACAAAGGTAATGAATACTCAGAATGTATTACTTCCTAATGATTTCACTATTTTCTTGTGGGTATTTGCGTTTATTGTACCTGTATAATGGAAATACTAAATCATGAGGTGTTCACGCACATTTTCTCCCACCTTGGCCTTCAGTGTCATGTTGATGATTGCTTGAAATCAGACACAGTGAGAGTATTTACACCAAGGAAATTGGCAAAGGCTGCAAATCAGGACTTTTTCCCTTGGAGATCCAGTTGTCAAACATTTACCAGTATGCCTCTGGTCTCAATCAATTTAGTTTTTGATAGACACATAAAATGTTCTCTGGGAGCCATACAATGAATAATCCTACAGAAAATAACTCCAATGGGTTTTATTTAACTCAGGATTTTACACACTTATTAGACCACTGACTCATTTTTCTTTGTAACACTTACTGTTAGTGTCCCACAGAATAAGATTTGGAACATAACATATGTAAAGGGAATGGGATTTCAGTACAGGGATTTAAATACGTGCTAGTTATTATTAACAACAGATCCACTAAAGGACATTAGGTTAGAATCACAGAGCATTTGATTTCTAGAATCTTAGAAACAGAGACTATTAGTAGCTTAAGATAATAGTGTTTCATGCATGGTACTCCCATACAAAGATAGAATCCAAAGAATAGAAATCAATTCCATTAAAAATATAAATTAGTGCTGCTAAGGTGCCAGGACCCCCATTAGAGATAGCACAGACCTTCAGTGGCTCTCAGGACTTGAGTTTGAACCTCCAAGGCTGGGATTCTGAGGAAGGGTGACGTTGGAAGGTCCCATGGGGCAAGGGCCTGACATGAAGACATCTGACGGGGACTCATTAGAAAGGCTGGACTCCTCCAGAGAACCGGGAGAGCCTGGGGTCTCAAGAGAGAAGAGGGAGCCGGGCGTGGTGGCTCACGCCTGTAATCCCAGCACTGTGGGAGGCTGAGCAGGGAGAATTGCTTGAGCTCAGGAGTTCGAGACTCACCTGAGCGACGGTGAGACCCTGACTCATGAAAAAAATGGAAAAACCCAGCCGGGCGCGGCGGCGAGCGCTTGTAATCCCAGCGGCTTCTGGAGGCTGAGGCAGCAGGGTGCCCGCAGCCCGAGTCTAAGGTTGTGGTGAGCTACCACGCCCACTGCCCTCTGCTCAGGGGCATAGGGTGGGACCCTGTCTCAACAACAACAACAACAACAACAACAACAACAAAAAAAAAAAAAAAAAGAAGAAATAAAAAATAAAGCAACGAAATAAAATAAAAAAGCCAAAATAAATAAATAAATAAATAAAAATAAAAAAACCAAAAAAAAGAAGAAATAAAAAATAAAGCAACGAAATAAAATAAAAAAGCCAATAAATAAATAAATAAATAAACAAACGAAAAAAAAAAAAAAAGAGAGAAGAGGGAGATTCAAGAGGAGTGTGGACACATCCCTGAGATCCAGCAAGTGTCCTTGGGGTATAGCAGCAGTGCAGTCATGGGAGGCTTCAAAGAGAGCAGTGTCAGGGGGTGGTAAGTGGGGAGCCAGAGGGCAGAGTGTAGAGAAGTGCCTGGGACATGAGGAAGGGGAGACAGGGAGTGAGGCTCCTCCCCTTTGGGGCGACAGAGAGGGAAGGGATGGGCAGAGGGGTTCATGAGGAGGTCCCAGGGCTCAGCATCCGGGGTGTATGATGAACAGCTGTCCAGGGGGCAAGAGACTCTGGCAGAGACTCAAATAGCCTGGGGCTCTGCGTAAGTCGCCCAGGGTTTGCCATCTTCAAACTTGGTTCTGGGTGAGTGTGTTAGGACCCACAAGGGCAGGGCAGGTGGGGGGAACCAGTTAGCTTGGATTTACCTTATGGCATAAAGAGTGGGGACACAGTTTCTATATACAATTTTGTGTGAATAGAAGTTTCGTGTGAATAGAAGTTTCAGTTTTCTTCTCTCTGATTTTCCTTAAGTCGGCTTTATTTTTTAGAACAGTTTCAGATTTATAGAAACATTGAGAAGCTAGTACAGAGTTCCTACCCGTCTGCTCCCCTTTTCTTCCTGGATTAACATCAGTGTTTGCATTCCTTATAGTTAATGGACTAATATCGATACATTATTATACATTATTATCAGCCAAAGGCTATGATTTATGCAGCTTTCTTTAGTTTAGCCCTAATGTCCTTTTTCCGTTCTGGGACCCAGCTCAGGATAGCACATTCCTCTCACTGTCATGTTTCTTCAAGCTCCTCTCATGGCTGCTATTGTTTTTGATGACCTTGACAGTTTGGAGGAGTGCCAAAGTCCCCTCTGTTGGCATTTATCTGATGTTTTTTCTCCTCATTAGACTAGAGTCGGGAGCCTTTTCCACCGCCTTTTCTAAGATCACTGTATTTGGGCATCGCATCTCCATACCCCAAATGGTGCTGGCAGATATTTGTGGATTCAGAAGGCTGCTCAGGGCTTGCTCCCGTCTGCCCAGGTATGTAAACAAAGGCACCAGGCTTGGACCTTGATAAACAGAGACTTCCTTTCCTTACATTACAGCCTTGGGAGCTGGGAGCTGATCCTCGGAGCCCTGTTCTTGCTTCTCCCAGAATGTTTTCTTGTTTCTTTCCAGGGTGGGGACTGCATGTGGTTCTTTTGTCCCTGGCCCCTGCCAAGTGGACACTGTTGGCAGGCGAAGACTGCTGGAGACCCTCCAACGAGCCCTTCCAAAGTCACCTGCTCAGG
This sequence comes from Loris lydekkerianus, assembly GCA_963574355.1. NCBI lineage: Eukaryota > Metazoa > Chordata > Mammalia > Primates > Lorisidae > Loris > Loris lydekkerianus. Next base: position 23,989 of record CAUYPK010004029.1, on the reverse strand, counting down.
GTTGGGCACAGACAGGTGCCTCCTGCTTTCCATGGGCTCTCTCTGACTCACCCTGTGGATTTGGGTCCAGCCATTCCCTTCAGAGGCTGATTCATGGTACTAGTATCCATTGGGAAGGACGTAAGTGGGTTGACGACATTTCCTTCTATGACACGTTCGTGCTGGGAATCAGGAACCCCAGGTTCTCCTAAGGCTGTGTCCCAGTTTCTCTGTGTGACTCTGGGAAAGTGTATTTCCCTCTGAGTGGCCATGCTGGAAGATTTAAAGACCAAAGCCAGTTTTGAGAGCCTGGGGCACAGTCATCTGGCTGTGGACAGGGCCCCTACAGCTGGCCCTACTCCTTCCTTCGGCCACTGAGGCATTTCTAGTGTCAAGGCCAGACTAGGCCCTTCATCAAAGTGTCCACTCCAGCTTCTTTCTCTGTGATCAGAGACACCCTCAGCACCACCATTTGTTGGGTCCTTTGATGGATGCTGCCCCTTTGGACCAGGGAGGGGGGCAAACTTTTTTTATAAGGGGCCAGCTAGCAAACATTTTCAGCTTTGTGGGATATATAGTCTTTGTCATAATTACTCAATTCTGCCATTGTGGCATGAAAACAGCTGTGGATCATTCATAAATGAGTGAGTGTGGCTGTGTTCCAATAAAACTTTATCGACAAGAAGCCCAGGCTAGGGGCCAGATTAGGCACACAGGGGGTAATTTGCCCATCTCTGCTGTAGACCGTGCCATCTATGTGAGGGTGGCACATAGATGATGGAGGGGAAGAATAGCCAGTCATGCCTGGAAGGAGACCAGGGCCCACTGGGTGCTGGAGGGGATGACCTCCTCCCTCAGCTGTCCCCTACCCTGGCCAGAGGGCTGGGATAGGCTCTGTACATCACAGGGGGATTGTAAACTCTAGTAACACTTCTTCTGAGCCACTGGCACCAGGCTGGCCTCAACAAGGGCCGGGGGTGTCTATGTGCCATCTCTGCCCTCTGCTGTGGTCTTTCTAGTGCTCATACAGTGCCTGGAACTGCCCTTCCTTCCTCCCCGTATTTCGACCTGTTCCTTTTTGCACCCAGTGTTTAGATTCCAAGAAGCTGACTTAGTGAAATTTTAACCCTCTCTAAAGAAGCTTTCTTCCTCATTGAAAACTCTCAAAATATTTAGTCCATCTACCTCTCACTGTGTGTGACATGCACCCCTAGGACCATTCCTTTGAATTAGGGTGGAAGCTTTCACATTGATGATCATTTGACATGTGAGGAGACTCAGTAGTTGCTCAGATAATCTCTAAGCTCTAGGACTTTGGGCTCAGCTAGGACTCCCTTTTAAAGCAGGAGGAGGGGAGGGTGAAAGCTTCAGGCATCGCCCTGGGAGGCAGGCTTGGGTCAGGCACCTCATTACGGGTGTTCTGGAATTTGGGGAGCTGTGTGGGGTCACAGGGAACAAGGGAGTGATAGTCTGAGAGAAAGGGATATTTGAGGAGGTTCAGAGGCCTCTCTGGGGTTGACAAGAGTGGCCTGTATGATTGACTTTGTCACTAGCACAATTTTGTTGAAGGAGGCTCAGGCTGTTCCTGATCTCTCAAATGGGAAAATTTCAGAGCAGCAGGGGCTGCTCTGCCTTAAGTCCTGAACCCCCAGTCCAGGCTTGCCTGAGTAGGGGGTGACCCTTCTGTCAGTGACATCTAGTCCACTGACCAAAGTCTGCAAGAAAATGAACCATCATGTTCACCATCAATTTGCCATCCCCACCACCGTCACCTCCGTCATCACCACCATCAGCACTTCTTCACCACTGCCATCATCACTGTCACCATCATTGCTACTGTGGCCACTGCCACTCCCACCACCACCACTGCCGCCTCCATGACCTCTACCAATCCCTCACAGACATCATCTTCACCCCTACAACTCAGTGTCTATCACCGTCTTCCCCACACCAGCCCCACCCGCCATCACTATGGCTTCCCCAGTCCTGGGCCCTGAGCCTTACCTTGCCCACATAATGGGGCAGTGAGGTGTTTTTCTCTTCATCAATGTGCATCTGGTTCCAGATCCAGTCTCTTTTCTGGCGCCGGTGGCTGGGCATGCTGGGGGTGTCCTGTTGGGCAGGGGTAGTGCCTGCTGCTGTTGCCACAGCTGCCGCTAGCAGGCCCAGGCAGGCGCCAGAGGCTGCGACCAACATCATGAGCCTCTGCATCTTCCCGGAAGGGATGGACCTGGGGAGAGATGAGAGGTGCCCTCAGGGTGTGAGCAGCTCCCACAGAGCATGGGACTCCCTTTATCTGTTCTCTCCTTTATCCTTCACCCCTGCTGACAGCAGCAGAACCAGGCCCTGTTCCTGTCCCCAACAAACTCTGGTCTGACCGGGGGAAGTCAGACCCAGAAACGATCCCTATTTACCAGTCATGCGTGCTAGGGTAGGAGGAAGTGGAGGGACACAGGAACCCATGGGGGACTGTAGGGAAGCCCACCTGAGGACAGGGTGAGGCTGATGTCGATGGACGTCCCCAAAGACCTGAGCAGTGGGCACTCAGGCTATCCTCACTGTGCAAATGGGGAAACCGAGGCACATAGATGTTAAGTTCACATTGGAGTAAGAGGTGGGGCTGAGAGTTAGAACACAGGTGTCTGATCTCAATGGCTAACTTTTATGGAGCATTTATTATCTGTGTGATGCTATTCCAAGCAGTTTATATATGTTAGCTTGTTTAATTATCCCAATAACCCCCAAGGTTGGTATAATCGTAACCCTCATTTTACATACAAGCCGAGCAACTGAGAGGTTTAGTAACATTCCTGCGATCACACAGACCGTAAGGAGGGGAGCCAAGATTTGAACCAAGGCTGTCTGCTCTAAAAGTACAAGTTCTTTCTTACTGTCTTGACTTGTCCCAGCAGCTGCTGTGGGTGGGATTTAAAGGCTCCTCTAAACACACATGCTCCTCTGGCCAGCCTGAAAGTCCCTTTGGCAGCTTTGCATTGATGCTATCTTCAGAAGCCTCCTAGGAAAACCCAAGTGTCCTAACCTGAGGGTCAGCCCCTCAGCCCGGATTGAACAGAGTGGTCAGTATAAGGGCTATTACCACAGCAGAGGTTGAGAGGCTGGGTTCATAGCAATGGTTTTACAATTTGTGGGACCCAGTGCAAAATGGAAATGTGTATCTCTTATTCAAAAGTTAATAATTTAAAGGAGACAGAAGAATGTTAAACCCAGCATGGGGCCCTTTTAAATGCAGGCCCTTTAAGATTATATGGTTGCACATTCTTGAGGGCAGCCAAGTGGGCTCAGGATGTGGGCCACCCAGAGACCAAGGAAGAAAGAAATGGAGGCCTGGCTTCCTTGTGAATTCCAGGAACAGGAGTTTTCTCCGCTGACCCACAGTGGGTGTAAGCTCTGACCTTGGCCATCATCATACGCTCTCAGCCCTGACTCCATCTGTTCACCCGTCCTGGGTCCCTGTGTCACTGACCTGTAGCTCCTGGAATGATGGAGGGGAAGAATAGCCAGTCATGCCTGGAAGGAGACCAGGGCCCACTGGGTGCTGGAGGGGATGGCCTCCTCCCTCAGCTGTCCCCTACCCTGGCCAGAGGGCTGGGATAGGCTCTGTACATCACAGGGGGATTGTAAACTCTAGTAACACTTCTTCTGAGCCACTGGCACCAGGCTGGCCTCAACAAGGGCTGGGGGTGTCTATGTGGCGTCAGCTGTGTCCAGGCCTGCTGACCTTAGCACCCAGGGCCCCGGCCCTCCAGACCTCTGCCTGCCCAGGAGGAAGTAAGCTCCAGAATGGGGTGTGCTCCAGAATGCAGTTACCACATGCCTGGGGGAAGGCCTCAGTTTCCTCAGCTGTAAACAAGGGCTCAAGCTGGAATAGACGCAGTGCCCTTCTTGAAGGATGTTCAGGCAGGAGGAAAGCGGTGAACAAAGGCAAGGCAGAGTGGGGGGAAGTTGGGAATCCTGGCTGGGAAGCTGGTCCTGACTCAGGGAAGGAGGTAGGCGTGACCCCTGCCCCAAGGCCTTGGCCCTGTGGGCTATTTCCTTCTTTGCCCAGAAAGGAACGACAAGCCTTGGGTCTTTCTTCCTCCCTCAAATGAGAAGTGACTCAAAGATGATAAAGTAAAACAAACAACAACAAAAAAAAAAGTCAAACCAGAAGCAGAGAGAGAGCAAGTGTTCTCTGGGCAGGGCAGGACAGGTGAAAGCCTAAGCTGGTAGGTTTTGAGCAGAGAGCAAGACAGACAGGACCTGCCTTTGGGAAGTGCACACTGCAGAGGGAACAACAGGAAAATAGTAAAGAAGGACAAACAGCAGCTAATATCAGAGATGCTCAGAGAAGTACATTGTAGGGATGTGACTGAGAGTGAGGAAGCAGCTGAGACTGTGAGGCCAAGAATGGCATTTGGAAGAATTGACATTTAAACCTACATGAGGTGCCAGCCACACGCATGCCAGTGGAGGGAGGGGGATTCTAGGCAGAAGCCCTGCCTGATGCAAAGGCTCTGAGGTGGAAAGATGGTTGTTGTGTTTAAGGAACCAAAAGCAGCTCCCTCGGTCAGACTGAAATAAGCAAGAAGGGTGGGGTGCAAACGAGGGGGCCAGGTCAGTGTGATAGATGAACGATGCCCCCTTTAATGTCCACGACCTCATCCCTGGACCCCATGGCATGTTACTGCACAGGGCAAAAGGGGCTTTTGGTAGACAGTAGTGAAAGGAGGGTCTTGAGGTAGGGGGGGGGTTATGCTGGATTATGTAGGTGGACCCAATGTAGTCATGGGTCCCTCAGAAGATGGAGGGGGGGGGTTGGCCAGAGTCAGGAAAGAGACGTGATGCTGGGAGTCTGAAGTGATGTGAGGCCACAAGCCAAGGGACACGGGCAGCCTCTTGAAGATGGAAAAGGCCAGGGGTTGGATTCCCACCCAGAGCCTCCAGAAGGGATACAGCCCTGGTTTAGCTCACTGAGACCCATTTCTGGCTTCTGACCCCTACAACTATAAGATAATAAATGAATAAATAAGTGTTGCTTTTTTGGAGGTAGTTTGTTAGAGCCCATGGGGCAACTTAGGAGGGCTTTGGTCTCAGCTTGGGAGGTGGTGGCATGATGCGATTGGAAGAAAACCTGGCTGTAGTGAGGAGACTGGATGATGAGGGGCCAAAGGTGGGCTCGGGAACCAGGAAGAGGCTGTCACCTCATACCAAGTGAGAGTCGGTGGGGGCCCACACTGGGAAGCTGCTCTTGAGGTGGCATAATGGGACTTGCTGGTGGCTGGGATGTAGTGGGTGAGGGATGGGAAAGATTCAAGGATGGCTGCCCTTTGGCCTGAAGGGACAGCAGGGACTTTAGTGAGATCCAAAACCCTGTGTGTGGGGGAGGGGGCAGAGGCTGGCACATTTGGGGCATTATTTAGTGCATATCCTGTGAGGAAGAAACCAAAAGCTCAGTATGGGCTGTGTGAGGTCGGGTCTGCTTGTTAAACATCCCCGTGGCCATGGCCAGCAGCTGCTGAGGTCCAGGCTGGAGTCTGGGGGAGCCGCTTGCAGGTGGCCACTGTGTGAGGATGGTGTGAATAAGGCAAGACTGAATGAGAATAGGCTGGACAGCAGGTGGCTGGAGAAGAGAAATGGCTGGATCAGCCACGAGGCCCTGCCCTTCTCTGTCTGGTGACCTTGTGCTTCTCTTATGTGTTCTCCTCTGGGGGGGGGGGGGAGGCTGTCCTGGGTCCCTGCCTTGCTTCTCTGTGCATCCCTGTCACCTTCCTCTGCAAACGCCTGCAGGGAATGCATCACAGCTTCCTCCCCTTTTTGGAAAACTTCTTGCCCTCTTGGGTCCATCTACATCTTCCCTCCTCCCCAAGGCCCCATCACAAGTCTCACATGGCTCTTTCCTCTGTGGGCTCACAGTGCTGGGTGACAGCTACAGTGGCAGGACCTTTGGCATATAGAACCTCAGCGATGCGGCTTTGCTGCTGAGTGACTATGGGTCAGACAGTTCACCTCTCTGAGTCTCAGCGATATCATTCATATAATGGGGACACTAGTATCGACCTTACAGGATTGTTTTCAGAACTGAATTAAGAAGCATTTGCAATGTGGCCAGTAAACAGTAGCTAAAAACAAAACCAAACCTATATGAATCCCCATGGGCATGCTGATTCAACCCCACCGAGTGGTCTATTTACCATTCTTGTTCCTTAACTGCCATCCTTTGGTCAGGTGATTTGCAAGTTATTCTGTTCTGTGCCCACAACTTGCCAGACCCACCTCCTGGGGCCCCCATCCTCTGCTCTGTGTCAAGGGTGCTGCCCCAGCCTCCTGGCCGTGGCTCTGATTGTGATCGGGAGTTGGGGCTCCAGCCAGGACTCCGAGGGTGGGAGGACAGAAGTGCTCCTGTCTGCTCTGGCTCGCATTTCCTGCTGTGGCTGCATGTGTTGGTGATGACAGCCTCTAGTCGGCACCCTCTCGTAGTTCTGTTCCTCACCAGGTTCTGGGAACACCATCCCTCTTTGTCTCTTTGGCTGTGAGGTGGTAACAGCTTCCTAGCAGGTGTTAGTTTCTTTCCCCAAGCTCATCTCTCTTAAGCAGTAACTCCATAAAGCCTCGTCATGTGGACTCCCCCAGGGCACACTCTGCTTCCCAACAGGACTCTTTCGGATACAGTAGACAGGAAAGTGATTTCTCTTTGCTGGGGCCTAATGGGAACCCAGAGCGGACAGCAGCCATCAGCTAAATGAATAAATATAGTCATGTGCCAGATCAGAAAACTTTGATTTGTGATGAACCGTGTATAACCTGCAATCCCCAACCCCCAGGCCATGGAGGGCCTGTTAGGACATGGCCACACACTAGGAGGTGAATGGCAGGCAAGGAAATGAAGTTTCATCTGTATTTGTAACTGCTCGCCATCACTCGCATCACCACCTGAGCTCTGCCTTCTGTCACATCAGTGGTGGCATGAGATTCCCAAAGGACCGTGAGTATTCCAGGAATCTAGGGTGCCAGCTCCACGTGAGAATCTAATGCAACCCACATCCTCTATCTGTGGAAAAACTGTCTTCCATGAAACCTGTTCCTGGTGCCAAAAAGGTTGGGTACCTCTGTGTCTAGGACAGAGGGTCCATAAGATTATGATGAAGCTGAAAAGTTTCTTTTGCCTAATGATGTTGTAGCTGTTGTGACATTGCAGCGGAATGTATTGATTTCCTGTTTGTGGTGATGGTTGTGTAAACAAACCTATTTTATAAACTTTATAAATTAAAAAAAAATTACAGCAAGTGAAGGTTAATTTATTATTAAAGAATACAAATATTTTAAAATAAATCTAAGCGTACAGTGTTCGTAAAGCCTACAGAAGTGCACGGTGACTCACTGATTCACCCAGAGCAACTTTCAGCCCTCCAAACTCCATTCATGGTAAGTGAATACAGGCATACGATTTTTTTATTTTCTACTGTATTTTTGCTGTTTTTCTATGTCTAGATACACAAAAACCATTGTGTTACAACTGCCTATGGTATTCAGTACAGTAACATTCTGTTTAGGCTGCAGCTTAGAAGTAAGGGGTTATACCATGTAGCCTAGGTGAGGAGTAGGGTACGCCATCTAGGTTTGTTTGTGTAAGTACATTTTCCAATGCTTGCAAAGCCACATTGCCTAATGACACAGTTCTTAGAATGTGTTGCTGTTGTTAAGCAACACATGACAAAGCAGAGTCCACCCGTCACAGGCTGACCATGTGGCTCCTGGGGATATTAACTTCTTGCTGGGCTTTGGCTGGCCCCACACACAAAGTATTCTCTGAACATGCAGAAAAGCCATTTGGATTCTATGTCCAGCAGAGGCCCTGCTTGAGCTCTGGAGAGAAATCTCTTGGCACACACAGTCACCTTCAAGCTCCCATCCTCTGGTGCTGGTTCTTGTAGTCACCCCTCATCAACAGTGTGTCACCTAATCCCGGCTCCATGCCCATGCTAGAGGCTTGAGCAGTCTCTGGAGACAGCTATTTCTTGCCTGGCATGGGCAAGAGGGGCTGACATCCTCTGAGGGCCATGTTATTTCATTTAAACCTTGCAACAGCCCTGTAAGGGAATCTGACTTTGCGGGTGAGGAAACATGCTCAGAGAGGTGGAGTGAGTTGTCTCAAGACACAGCCACAAGAGCCAGGACTTGAATCTAGGCTGCCTTTCACCTAAGATAGTGCTTTTTGCATCACTGGCTCTCTACCTCTGTGGTGACATTCATGTGGCATATTAATCACAATAAACTTTTTTTTTTTTTGAGACAGAGTCTCAAGCTGTCACTCTGGGTAGAGTGCTGTAGCATCACAGCTCACAGCAACCTCAGACTCTTGGACTTAAAGGATTCTCTTGCCTCAGCCTCCCAAGTAGCTGGCACTACAGGTGTCTACCACAATGCCTATTGTTTTGTGTATGTGTTGCACTTGTCATTGTTGTTTAGCAGGCCTGGGCCAAATTTAATCCTGCCAGTCCTGGTGTATGTGGGCAGTGCCCTACCCACTGAACTATGGGCACCATCCCATAATAGACTATTCTCAGTGCTTGGCTTTCATAGCTACCTCCTAATTTAATTTTTATACTATCCCCAGGATGAAGGAATTATCATTCCAATTTCACAGATGAGGAAACTGAGGCTCTGAGATAAGCAATTTATAATGGGTAGATATGGAAATCTCTTTTCTAAATCCTAGGCTCCTTCTCACTCAATCTCAGAGGAACCAGTGGGACCTTTGCACTTGAAAAGCCATGTTCATTTATTTGTGACTTTTGCCTTTTGTGTTGGAAATTTGGTCACCAAAATAGGTGCCAGGAGAAGGGTTTTGTCAGATAACCTTTCTTCCTCCTGCTGATGGACAGGAAGTCAGACTGGCAAGATTTGCTACAGCCACTGCCGGAGACAGAAATTCCCCTGCCTGCCAATAGCCTCTGGAGCTATGATCAGAGCCCCCATGTTATTTTAGCCCTTTTCCTTTCAACAAGAGTCAGATCTCTTGGCTGTTCTCAGCAGTTTTTGGAGGGACTCATGTTGTTGCTGTGTAGATTTGGGGCACCACAGACATTCGGAGGGTCTGAGGATTTTGAAAGTGATTTCTGGGCTTGGAAATTCCCAGCTGAACAGCCTGGGAAGTTGTCTGACTATGGTGGCAATAGGAAAGGGGGTGCACTTGGCTACTCAGGTGTGGGTGCTGGGCACGCAGAGGCCAGATGCCTGCCTGTGTCCCCATCATCAAGAATGCTTTCCCTGCAGGAAGGGGAAGTTGGGCTCAGTTGTGCCCAGATGAGAGGTCAGGAGCTCAGAGTCTCCTAGTCCAGGTCTGTATTTAGTGGATGAGGCCATTAGGGTCAGAGGCCACCCAGGTGAGACCGAGGCCTGGGGACTGAGCCAGGTGGGCAGCCTGAGAATAGGACCAGGAGCCTGTGGCCTTTCTGATCCTCTCTAGTCACCTGTCTGTGTCTCCAGGTGCCTGGTGAGCCTTCGAGTGATGGCGACTCTCTGGGAAGCTTGGTCACGCCCTCCCTGCCTGTGCACTTGCGGGCCTCTTGTTGCCTAATCTAGGTCACACACGAGCGGGCACTTCTCTACAGCCCTCTCAAGAGCCCCGGGGTCACACAGCCACTCAATGAAGATTTATTGAGCGTCTACTATGTGTGAGGCACTGAACTCCATGTGGGAGCAGACACGGGCTCCACTTGCATGGGAGAGATGGACACTAGCCATAAGATAAAAATCTTCAGTTTTAACTTGTGACATGTGCTTTGAAGGCAGAACAGGAGGTGAGAGGGCACAGAGGGGGAGGGTCCTGATGGGCCAACGGCCACCAAGGGCCCCTCAGTGAGTTCTGCCTTGTGGGACATCTGGCAAAACTTCCTTTAGTCCCTTTCACTTCGTGGGCACCCATCTGTCTTTGGGGTGTGGCCTAGAAGGGGCTGAGGTCGGCTGAGCTCAGTACTGTCTAAATTGCAGTGTCCAAAGGAGGGGCTGAGGCACAATGGAAGCCAAGGGGGAAGGGGCTGCAGCTGCTCCTCTTGGACTCCCTGGGACCCCTACATTGTAGTTAAATAACTGTGGGCAAGTTTAGACCCTGCAGGGAGCCCTTTAGTGGGGTAGACCCACAAATGCCCCTAGGTGGCCCTACCCCTGACCACCAGGCAGACCCTGCCCTTCACTGGCCCAGAGCCTTCCTTCACCCTTAGATTCTGAGACCAAGTCTGGCTTTGCGGGGTGGGAGGAGTTGTTGAACATGTTGGAAGGCCCTGGGGGTGGGGCATAAGAAGCTCCATGTTGGGGATATACACATGGCGTCTTTAGACCACACAGAACCCAACAAAGTCAGATAGGCCTTCATGAGTACACACCCCATCCACAGGCACCTCCCCACGCCAATCTCACAGGGCTCGTCTGAGCAGGGCTGGACACAGTGCCCACCCCAGCCCCCAGCACACCCACCTTTAGCTAGGACCACATCTGGCAGCTGAGCCCAGCTCCAGGGAAAGCCTCAGAAGATGGATGGGACTCTCAGTCCCAGCCCAGCCTCCTGCAGGCTTTGGACTCCAGCCCAGAGGCCTTGGGTCAGGGATGAGGGCAGGGCAGTGGGAGGAGGTATCCCAAAACATGCAGGAGGTGTGTCTGCGGTGGGAGGCACTGGGGCCTCAGCTCCATGTGTGGCCCTGGGCAGTGCTCCCTACCCCATGCCCCAAATCTCAGACTAGAACAATGAAGGGGAACCTAAGGATCCTTGAACTCCTCCAGGGACACCCAAATTGCGGCTTGGAAGCCACAGCCATCAGGGGTATGAGGGTGAGGCTCTGGGGGCCTGGAGGATGGGGTTTGGCCAGGCAGCTATGAGTCGGCCCTTTGTGATTTCTCCATTTCTCCTGGTTGATGGCTTAGTTCGGCTCTGGGACCTGCTCCTGTGGGTCTCAGACCTGCTGCTGGCCCCTCGGGGTTCTGTCAACAGCTTTCTCATCTGGATTCTCCTCCCAGCTGCTGCCAGCTCCATCCTTCCTCACTGGTGCTCCACCCACTCCTGAGCAGCCTTCAGGCCCCAGCGTGGTGCACTCCTGCCCACCCCTCCAGCTCTCCTCTCTTCCACTTTCCTGCCCGATGCCAGCCCTGAGAACAAGAATTTTCTGAAATGCACACTGCTCTTCTCACCAGCAGGCTTTTTGCACAGGCTGTTCTCTCTGCCTGGAATGCCTTTCCTTGCTATGCTCCCGGAAGAACACTTCTTTTCAAGCCTCAGATCACCTCTTCCACAAGGTCTTCCGATGACACCAGTCCCCGTCACAGCCTCCACCTTTCACCCTGAGTGTTCTCTGCCCAGGCAGGTTCTGAGCCTAAGTCTCCACTTCTCTCAGCATCCAGGTGCCTGAACTCACAGCCCTAGACCAGGAGGTGTCAAAGCCCCCCACTGCTGCTCCTCCAGTTCTGGTCTTGCAACATTCCCCTTCCCACTCACAAGATTTAAAACAGTCTGTACATTTGCAGATAACACCTAAGGTGGCCGATTGTTGGTATAACTCATAAAAGCTCCTCCCTGTCCCCAGATAGCTCCTAGGATGGCCCATCATACTGTCAGACATGCTGCCATTAAGATTTTGATCCACTGGGGACAAGACCATCCTCTGCAGGATCCCCAGATGAATGTACATGTGCACTTAAGCAGAGAACCTCTTAAAGCAGGGCTGGCAAATCAGAACTCAGGAGCTGCCACTTGTTCCTTTCCACACCCATGGCAGACATTACTAACTAATCAAGTTCATTCCCACTGAACTTGAACTCAGCCCTTGGCTTCTCAATACCTTTGAGGGAAAGACTCAATTGACCAGAACTTGTTTTTGATGCCAAATAAGTCGGTGGTGGGTTCTCTGGGCTGTAGTTCACACAGTCTCTCCCCGTCTTCTGATGGGACAGCACCAAGCTTCAAGGAGAGAACACCTATCCTAGGGAGCCTCTTCCAACCTATTCTGGGCTATGTGACTTTGAGCTGGATTGTGGGGCAGTGGGGACAACAGGACTCCCGTGCACCTGTGTGTTTGAACCTCTCAGCTGCCCAGGTGCGCTGTGGCCTTGGCCCCATCTCTTGCTGTGTGAGCCTCATCTTCTTCCTCTGTATGGAGACAACACCAGCTGCCTCTCTGGAGGCACAGCTGGCACACAGTAGGTGCTCAGTAAGTGTGTGGGTATCTGGACCTCCATCTACCCACCACCTTCAGCCTTGCAGCTGTGGCCTCAACCGTTCAACTCACTCCTGACTTTACTTCCTGGCTTTTCCCTGGCTACACCCCCATCCCTGCCTGCCCTGCCCTGTCCCATGGGTCCCACTCCCTCCTCGCAGTATCTGTACCCACCAGGATCTGACAAGCTGTGGCCCAAGGCAGACAACCTGGAGGTCCTTTAATGAGCTGAGGGACCATCCCCTGCCCTGGAGGGATGGGAAGACTGAGGCTTCCAGCATTCGGGCCCCTGCTCTTCCTCTAGGAAGCTGTCTGTGATTTCTCCACCTGAAACCAGCTTGAACCTGGACTAGGATAGGTTTTCCAGTATTTCCTCAGCCAGAAGTCAAGCTTCTAAGGGCAGGACCTGTCTGTTAGAACACTCCTTCCCCAGATTCCTGGCTTGTCCTTGTGCCTGCTTCCGTGGCCTAGACTGCCCAGCTTTCCCCCTCTCTGAACTTCCCCATGGAATGGGACATAGGTCAGGGGATGGCCTCACTCCCATCTGCTTCCAGCTGGTGAGCCCTGTGACCTTGTACTGGCCACTCAGCCTTTTGCAGCCTTGGTGGCTCCATCTGTCAAATGGGAATCCTTGTAGTAGTGTCAGGAAGGCTGAGGGGGTGAGAGAGGTGATGGAGGTATTGGGAATGGGTCCACGTGGGCAAAGGGGACTAAGATTTTTCCTAGGATAGTGGCCACTGTGTCCACTGTGTGCCCCTGAAGCAGCAATGGAGCTATGAGTCATCCAACTTTGGGAGAAAATAAGTGTGGCCCCCTCTAACTTCCTGCCCTCATGTCCGGCCCTTGTTTAGCAGCACAATAGCTCAGGCTGAGGCGATGGGGTGAGCAGCTTAACCTGTTCAAGGCCAGTAGACACCTCCCCTGCCCCTCACCACAACAAGCTAGAAGTGGTCGGGTTGCCTGGAGGTTCAGCAGCAACTTAGGAGGTCACCTGGCCCCTGGAGGTAACCTGCTACCATCCACCTGAGTCCCCAGTTCCTCACTACTTGAGGATCATTCTGGGCCTGGTTCTGGTGGCTTGTGGTACCACTCTCTGCTCTTAAGAGCCCTCCAGCCACATGCACCTCTCCAGGTCTAGGCATGGAGTTGGTGCCCACAGGTGCTTGCCAAGGGAAAGCAGAGTCCTATCCCTTGTACTCCATCCGCCCCCCTGCTGGTTACCTGACCCCCGTGTCTTGGGATCAAAACCTTCATGACATTCATAGCCATGGTCAACACTGGGTAGCAGGTAAATTCAGCCACCATTCTCTAAAGATTCCCTGCTACGAGACATTCCCAGTGCCAGGGGTGTATATCACCTCATTTAATTTGCTGAAGAAGAGACCGTATCCCCCATTTTACAAGAGAGAAACCTGAGACCTCCATGTTGTGCGGAAAGAGCCTGGGCTTTGGGGGTCGAGATCCCACCTCAGACCCCCATGCCGCCTCTTCCTTCAGATCTCAGCAGCTCCTACTGAGATATGCAGAAAGAATACGTCTACCCCACGGGCTGCTGATAGTAAAATAATGAGCCCCATCATCTCTAGTCCCCACTGTGAATTGCAAAAAGAATCCCCATTTTTCAGACAAACTAACTGAGGTTGGTAGAGTTTGGGTAACTTTCCCACTGTCACATGGAAGCAAATGGGAGAACAGAGATCTGTACCCAGGGTCTCTTGCCTGCCCCAGACCTTCTGCCTTCAGGGCCTTCTGGGGGGCTTCCTGAGGCTGGTAGGGCCTTGGGGCCTTTGAGTGTTGAGGGCAAAAAGGGTGGGCCACTTTCCTGACTACAGTGCCCTCAGCACACAGCAGGCCCTGTGGTGTTTGGGGCAGGGAAGGGGAGGAGATTTCATAGGCAGGGCCTCTAGTGGCAGAGCCAAGCCTCCACTTGCCTATCCTGAAAATGGAAGCACTGGCTGACAGAGAGAGACTAAGGCTCAGCACTCCCAACACAGAGCCTCCTGGTGGTTGTGGGTAGGGGTGAGAGGGTGATGTCAGGCCTTGGTAAGTAACCTTTTCCAGAGGGGAAAGGGGACCAAGGGAAGGCAAGGCCTGAATGCCAGGTCTCTGCTCCGCACGTTGGGTGACTGGGGCAGACTCCTACCTTTTGTCCAGTTAGGCCTGGGTCATACTGAGTCAGAGAGCTGAGCCCCCACTCCTTCCCTTGGCCCTGGGATGCCCGTTTGTGCCCCTGGTGGGGTGCACCTTTCCCGGCTCTGCTCTGAGTCGCTTGGGGGGAGACCCAGTCTGCCCTCCAGGAGCTGCTCTCCCTGAGAGCCCGATGGCATCCATTCCTCCCCGGTAGAGCCCCCACTCACCGTGCCTGTGGCCTCAGGGTGTCTCTGTTCTGTCAGACTGTCCGTTGGTCCAGGGCTGAGTGCGGTGTGGAGCCTGGCCGACCCGCCTCTCGAGGGGAGCCACACCCCGACGGCGAGGGAGGCCTGGCCACCGCCCCTGCAGGTTTTCCAGCTGGCCCTGGCCCACTTCCCCCCGGGATGGTTTCCTGTTATTGTTCCTTTGTGAAGGCCGGGCTGGCTGTAGATAGGCAGGCCCCATGGTGGGCGGCTGTCCCCATGGAGGCCTAGCCCTGAGGCCCGCCTGGGACTCTCGGCTCAGACTCAGCTCCAGGCCTCAGCTCTGGGGCCCTGCCAAGGGCCTGCTGTGGGACGCTGGCCTGCAATAGCACATCTGGCTCTCGTTGGAACCCCAAAGGCAGGTGTCCTCACCCCCACTTAATAGCTCAGAAAGCGGAGATTCCATGATTCAAGGTGCTTGTACCCTCAGCTGTGGTGCGGCAGGGCCAGAAATCCCGCTGGGGTCAGCCTAGCCCACAGATGGACTTTGCATGGTGACCCCATGATATCCTTGGGAGGACCACAAATGGGGAAGCTTCATAGGAGCCTTGGAGGTGGGCTGGGTGGGAGATGGGGAACAGTGCCTCCTGGCTGGGAGTGGGCCTGAGCTCCAGCTCTAAGATACCAGCTTGGGTCTGTGGGGGCCATTTGGGTTTTGGACTATTGGTGAAGTCAAATGATCTGGTTCTGCTTCTGATGTGACTGTAGGCCAATCCTATTCCCATAGAGTCTCCACTTCCTCATCTGTAAAATGGGAATAATCGTAGCCTCAACTTCACAAGGCTGTTGAGACAAAGCAAGAATCAAAGAGGGCCTTGGACAACAGTGGGGCTGAAGGCTGGACTAGAGCATCTCAGAACCAGGAAGCTGGGAGAGGGGGAGGGGCTGAGGTTTTGTCAATCATGTCATGAAAGCTAAAAGAGGGGCTTCTATATCCTAGGGGTGCCTGGGCCCCATCCCAGACCAACTGTTTTGGAACCTTCAAGGACAGGCCCTGGGAATCTGTCCTTTGAAGAGTCGTCCCTGTTTTTCCATGGGTGAACAGCTAGAAGTCCTGAGCTTATTCCACTATTCAGCTGGACAGAGACCCTGGGAGGGAGAGGGAGGGCCCTGCCCAGGGGTGCTCAGTAAGTCAGTGCATAAGATGGGGGCTGAGAGTGAAAGAATATTTCGCTGGAGGTGGGGGAGAGGAGATAAAGATTTCTCTTGTTTTAGGCAGGTTGAGTGTGGGTTGGCCATAGACACGCATGTGGCGATGTCAGGTCAGTGGTTGGATACAGGGCTGAGTCTGGAGAGAGGGCTGGAATCCATGAGTATGGCTGGCACCTGAGACTGGGGGAGGCCCTGGGCCCTGTGACATATGTGGATCCTTTAGAAGAGGATCCAGTAAGGAAGGAGAAAGGCCAGGAGAGGACAGGGGAGTGGTCAGCCTGAGTAAGGAGAGGGCCGAGACTCGATCTCTGGATTTGGAAGACAAGGTCGTTGATAACTGAATAAAGCAAGTTAAACCTAAAGGAGTAGACAGGACAGATTGGAGAGACTGGAGAAGAGGGGAGAGGAAGTGGAGTCACACGTGGTTGTGGCTTTCTCCCCACGTGTTACAGTGACTGGGAGGGGAGAAGTGGGGTCGTTTTTTTAAGCTGCGGCAGGCAGCGTGCTTGTGTCCCCAGGGAGTGTCCAGCAGACAGGGAAGGCAGAAGCACGAAGAGTGACCTGCTGGAAGGAGAACTGTCCTGGGGCGGGACTCTGAATGGGATCCAGCACATGCAGTCACTGTTCATGGAATGAAAACAACAGCTCAGCATTTCCTCTCTCAATGGGATGAACTCTGTCTTCTCCCGGAGGGTGGGCTGGCCGAGAGGGGCCAGGACAGGCTAGCGCTGCTGGTCCCTATGTCCCAGATCGCTGTCCCCTGCCTCACCCCCCATGCTGACTGCCCTCATGGTCTACATGCCCAAGGGGCACACCAGCCTGGGCATCACTTCCTGCCAGGTCTCAGACTGGAGGCTGGTAGCAGATGGGGCAGGGCCTGTCCTGGCACCTTCTGCGGATCTCCTTTGTACTCCCAATGCATGAGGAAGTTGACTCTGCCCTGAACACTGCCATGCCCTGTGTGTCATCCACAAACAAGGGGATGGTTGGCCAGGCATGTGTCCAGGCCCTGGGATGGGGATTGGGGTCGCTGTGACAGAGATAGCTCAGATCGTGGAGGGGAGGCTGGGGCCCCCTGGGTACCCCATGCCTAGGTCTAAGGGACCACATGTCTGATTTCTGGCACTGCTCAGCTCTGGCTCCAGCCCCTTTGGGGGCATAGGAGGGTACAAGGTCAGGAAGTGCCATTGGGAACACAGGAGGCAGGGGTGGGCAGGCAGGAAGTGGGATGGCCTGTGAGGCCAGATTAGCAGCGAGGAGGAAGCACCAATGGAGGTCATGAGCGGTGGATACTGACAATGAGCACCAGGGATGCTCACCAGTCTGTGTCAGGTTGTGGGCTGGCCTGGTAGGGGGAGGGCTGCAGACCCAAGATGAGATCCCAGTGCAGTCAGTCGCTGCCTGCATGACCCAGGGAAGTGACTTGCTGCTCTGAGCCTTCCTCTTTTCTTACCTGTCAGACTTTGTGTGGCTGTTGGGAAGGTCAAATGAGACCAGGAGGATAAAGGATAGTACCAGTGACCCTTTTTGAGCTGTGGTCTTCAAGCCATCTGCCTCAGTATCTCTGGGTGGGATGTGGGTGGGTATTGAAAACACAGATTTCTGGGCTCCACCCCAGGCCATTGGGGTCAGAATGGCTGGCCATGGAACCCCAAGACCTACACGTTTGTAGCTTCCTGGATAATGTGGACCATAGCTCTCCATGGGACTCCCCAGTCAACCCTCAGGACAACTCTGGGAGGTGGTGCTATTGTTAGGCCCATTGTTGAGATGGGAAAACAGAGGCTGAGGAAGGCGGGTGTTGAGCGCTCCCTGAGATCTCAGAGATTGTCAGTGGTGGAGCAGAAATTCTCATCTGGGCCTCTAGGAGCCAGCTCCTTGGTCACCAAGCTTTCTTGCTCCCCTGCAGCTGAGTGACTGAGTGACCATCACTCTTCCCAGCACACAGTGAGGGCTCATCAGACAAAAGTTCCCCTTTCTCCCTCCCCACAGCAGGAGACATCTGAGGAAGGGGCAGGGAGATGGTGCCATTAGGTTCAGCAGAGGCGGTGGGTGAGAGCAGGCAGCCTGATGCCTCTGGACTTTGCCCAGGCTGTTCCACTTCCTGTGTTTCCTTTCCTCCCTTACCTCCTGCTGGCAGAGCCCCATCAGCTTTCCTCACCCAGATCTCTCCTCCTCTATGCTCCCAGAGCACTTTACACAGAGCCCCTTCACAGTTCACCTCTCCTCCCCCAGGCAGACCGTGTCTCACTTGGGTGCTAGTCCCTGGTACCCTTCACAGGATGAGTTCTCCCTAAACGTGGACTTGAAACTGTATACTCCTTAGAATCCACAGCTTCCTCAGGGATCCTCTGGGGCTGCAGAGCTCTCCTGCTGTGCTCTGAATGGCCCCTCCTGTCTGCAGAGAGCAGTGGTCCCTTCAGCCTCTCCCCAGCCTGCCTGCTGGTTCCCTTCCATCCAGGTCCCCCCTTTGCTGGAAGTGAGGACATCACTTCTTGCTGGGGCTGGCATAACTGCCCTATTCTTTCTTTCCTATTTGTGGTTCTGTTTCGGGTGTGGGCGGAGTACCAGGTCCTCGTACTTGCTTGAATTGAGTCTCACCAAAGAACATGTAGATGATAAAAGAAGTTAGGATTTGTCAGTGAGGAATCACCTGGAATTCACTCCATGGATTCTATTGGTAGCTTGATTGGGTTGCTGAAGAATTTTCCTTTCCTTTCTCTTTTCTCCAGATAATTGCTCTCGATTGGAGGCTGCTGAACTTGTGGTCCCCTGAGGAGCCAGGGTATCTGAGCTTCAGACCATTCCCAGACAGGTGAAGGTGTGATGGGTTTGCGGAGGTGGCTGGGCTGTGGTGAGGTGGGGCAGACACACCTTCGGGGAAAATAGAACATTGTGGGTCTGAGGGAGTCTGAGGGGGCTCAGAGGGAAGGGAGAGCAGGAAGGAGGAGGAGCAGGGAGGGTCTCCCCTCAGCTGTGGTTCCACAAGGAACAGGGATCTTTTGATGCAAGCTGCAGGCCCCACTGAGAACTCCTCAGAACAGGACTGAGCTGGGCTCACCTTGGGGTGTCCAGATCTGAGCTCAGGGTGGGCACGGCACAGGGGTGAAGGGTCCACTCCTGAATGCATGAATGGATGGCTGGATGACCCACTGGCATGTTGAGGCAGACACAAGGTAGGGGCAGGTGGATACCTGGGTTTCTGTACAAAGTTCTGGTGCAGAATGAATCCTTTCCCCTAAGGCAGTGGTTCTCAACCTTCCTAATGCCACGGCCCTCTCATACAGTTCCTGTGGGTTGCTGACAGGTTGAGAACCGCTGCCTAAGGCTTCAAGAAGGCACAAAATTAATCAATCATTCAGTCTCTCAGCCCAGGTGGGTACCAAGCTGTGTTCCAGGCAAGGGATGGGGATTCAGGGAAATAAAAGAGACAGCCCCTGGATAAGCTCTGAGACTGGGGTGGAGTTGATTAGAGTCACCAGCATGACCGGGGACTGAGCACCCACTATGTGTCATCCCTGCCTCAGGCTCAGTATCTTGTTTCCAATGCCCACAGTGGCCATGGATCTGCTCACTTGACAGCATTAAGTGACTTGCCCTGTGTGGCACTGTCCCATTCAAACCAGGCTTTTGTGTGAGCCTTGAGGAACACTCTAGATCAGACCTAAGGTTGAGTCGCTCTAATCTTCCTCCTCGGAGCCTTTGCCCACGCCATCCTCGCCACCGAGGGGGCTCTTTCCTTCCTCCCACTCCCAGCCCAAATCCTTCTGGCAAGTCGGTGTCCAACTCAAATACACTACCCTCCATCCAGCCATCCTAGATTGCATTCTGGAAAGCATCTCATCCCCACAATGCTTCTGCCATGCTATTAATATATTCTGTGCACCCCGTTCACTCAGTTTCAAAACCTTTGGGCCCTCCCCCCATTTTCTCATGTAATGATTCCTCACAACAGAGAGATACAAATACTGTTTGTATTTCCCATTTCCCTGATGATGGAGCAGAGGGTCAGAGAGGCTGAGTAACCTGCCCAGGGTCACACTGAGTAGCACAGCCAAGATTTCAACCTTCACATTCCTGATCCCAGTTTAATGTCTGCTCTACAACATTATCCTTATTATGATAATCTGTCATTGTCTACCAATGTTGTATGCTCAGTTATTATTAAAAATATACACTTGAGGGTTGGAACCCATCGCGCAGTGTGTAGGGTGCTGGCCACATACACTGGGGCTGGTGGGTTTGAACCCAGCCTGGGCCTGCTAAATGACAATGACAACTGCATCAAAAAAATAGCTGGGCATTGTGGTGGGTGTCTGTAATCCCAGCTATCTGGGAGGCTGAAGCAAGAGAATCACTTAAGCCCAAGAATTTGAGGATACTGTGAGCTATGATGCCACGGTACTCTACCGAGGGTGACATAGTGAGACTATCTAAACAAACAAACAAACAAATAAACAAAAAAATACACACACACACACACACACACACACTTGATGCCCAGGATTTGCCTAGCCTGTGTGCAGCATAGGGGACATAGAGGTGATCCAGGCTGGGTCCTTGCCTTTGATGTATCCCACTTTGGGGGGAGAGATGGACATTGGTTAGGGTGACAGAGAACACTCTCTAGGGTGATGCGGTGCTTGGAGGAGGTGGCCTGGGGAACTGCTGGAGGACCTGGCCCCCAATCTGTTCTAAAGGGACCGACAGGAATTGACCCCACACCAAACTGGGAAGGGCTCACGAGGCAGAGGGAATGGCAGGAACAAAGATACAGAAGCCTCTGTGGGAGAAATTATTGCAAGGGGAGGGGGACACAGGTGCTGGATGGGGAAGGCCCAGCAGCGGGAGGTCTGTTGGGCCACACCGGGCCTTATGCCAGCCCAGGACCCAAGGACCCCTGGATTTTAGGAAAATTTGCCACTGTGTCCCTATCCAGCTGCCGGCTGGCCTGGCTATCTCCTATGGGCTATGTTTAGGCCAGAGAGACCCTTGGCTGGGGGATCCCAGGCTGTCACACTAAGGATGCAGGCACTGAACCTGGGTGAGTGAGAGGAACTGAGCACAGGCTCTCTCTGGCCAGGAAAGGACCCACAGACCAGGAGCTGAATTCACGCCAGTGAGAACAATACCTTATCCACAGCCCCTGGGAAGGAGGCTGCCAGGAGCACTTTCCCAGATGTTTCTCACTTTTCCCTCATAACATCCTGGAAGGCTTTTAGAAAAATGATGTTCCAAGGGGCTGAGGGAAAGGGTTGCCCTGTGATTATGGGTTGGGACACATCTCCTACTTACGGTGTGGCTGATCCTGGACCAGCCATATAGCCTTTGGTGCCTTAATTTTCCCTTCTGTAAAATTGGGGTGATTGCATACCCTTATGGAGTTGTGGGAAGGACTAATTGAGAATATTCATGCAAAGTCCCTAGAATGGTCTCTGGTATACACTAGATGTTCAATACATATTGGTCATGACAATGATGCTGCAGAGAGGTTCATGATGGGGCCACCTGCAAGTGTGAATACACAGGAGGGTGTTAGCAAGGGCCTGCTATGTGCAAGTGTTTGCTGGGCACCTGTGTGGCTATGTAGGAATCCATAGAACATGCCTGGGGCATGTAAGGCATCCACATAGATGGTGACCACATGGGCTGAGGAGTGCACGTAGTCAGGCCAAGAGAGGGCCAGGCCTTGCTTTGGGTGCATCTTCCTCCTCTGTTATGTGGAATTAACAGCCTGTGTCACCCGCTGACCAAGGCTTCTGAGCACCCGTCTCCTGCAGCATATCCCAGTGAGCCAGCCAGGGTAAGATGGGATGTAGGCCCTGCCTTGCTGTCTGGAGGTCAGTCCTGAGTCTGGCAGAAACTTTGCCCAGCGGAAGCCAGGACTTCCTGTTTCCCTGCCCTACATTCCTTGCACCCTTCGTCAAAGGCGTCCTGGAAAACAATAGGTCAGAGGCTTCGCGATCTGTGTGCAGGAAGGTGGGTCAGGGCCCCATCTCTCCCGCCTCCTGATGGAGCAAACAGACTTGGTAGTAGTACATGTCACCATACTTTGTAAACCCATATGAATGCCTTCTTCTCCTCCGGCATTGAAGAGGGCATGAAAGTTCTGAGCCCCACCCCCATGCCTTGTCCTGTGTAGCCCTTCCATTCACGTCCCTGAGCTGTGTCATTTGTAGTAAATGGCTAAGGGTAAGTAACGCCCTTTCCTGAGTTCTATTGGTTATTCTAGCAAATTATCAAACCCAAGGGAGGCTGCCCCTGAATTTGTAGTTGGGTGGGCAGAGTATGGGTCACCTGGAGGCCTCATTTGTGACTGGTGTCTAAGCTGGGGGCAGCTTTGTGGGACTGAGCCCTTAACCTGTGGGGTCTGTGCTAACTCTGGGTTGTTAGCCTCAGAAATGACTTGCATTGTTGGAATCCCAAGTGGTATGTGAGAACTGGACGCCTTGTTGTTAGAAAAGATCACACAGCTTCCTTGGGCCAGGCACGTGCTTAGGGTTCACATGCATTAGTCTCCTCTCCCCTCCCCTCTCCTTTCTTCTGTCTGGTCTCTGTTTCTCCCCCCCATCCACCCCCACCCTCGTCTCCAAGGCAGCGGTTCTCAAAGTGTGACTGCAACCAGCAGCATCAGCACATTCCAAGGTCTCACCCCAGGTGTCACCCAGCAGTCTGTGTTAAGAGCTTCCAGAGGCTGGATGTAGCCATCAGCTCAGTCAGTCCTCCTGGTCCCATTCTTTGTTCCCATGTCTTCTCTTGTACTGTATTTTTCTCATTCCCCACCAATTCCACGCTGGTTTGCTCCCTTTCACCATGCTGGTCTGCGACAGGTGGCTCCCTGAACAGGGACTAGAGTATGGAATAGTGGGTGCAGGCAGGTAAGGGAAGCCCCCTTGAGGACGGAGAAGTGAAACTGCACAGTTGGGTTCCTTGCTGGCCCTCCTAGTGTGCAGATTTGTCAAAAAACTAAACAACCAAAGAGCTGAGCCACAACCGTGCCTGCCTGGACCTCTGTAAAAGCTGTGCCATGACCCCCGACCTGTGACTGGTGCCCAGTGGGCCTCCGCATGCCCTGACCAGGAACTGCGGGAGCCTTGCAACCCTGTGCCCTCCCTCCTGTACCCTCCCTGTCTCCACACTGGCCTGCTCATCTGCCCAGGGACTCTGGTAGCCGAGCGCCCTCTGGAGCCCTCCCTGCCTCTACGAGGAGCCCTTCTCCTGGCCAGAGACTGCTGGAGCCTTGGGCCCTCTGTGCCTAAGTCACTGGGTGCCAGGCACTCCCAGAACCATGTGCACCACCCCCAGCCTTGTTGCTGGATCTGGGTGTGACACACTCCAAAGCTGCTTCCACAACCAAAACTCCCTGGCTGGGGCAGCCCCAGAGGAACTACACAGGGTCACCCCCTACAAAGATCCAGCAACAATAGAGTGATCCCGCTGGCGTCTAATCTTGGAGAGACACCTCCCCAACTCTGAGGACAGCCAGAGGCAACGGTGAAAAACAATCATGAGGCGAAATCAACAGAAAAACTCTGGCAATATGAATAATTAGAGTAGATCAACTCCCCCAAGGATCAATGGGGCAGAGACCCCATGCACAAACAAATAGCTGAGATGTCAGAAATTGAATTCAGAATCTGGATAGCAAATAAGATTGAATTAGAATTCCAAGCAGTAACCCAAAAGATATCTCAAGAATTCAACAAATTCAAAGACCAAATGACCAAAGATTTTGACACATTGAGACAAGAAGTTGCAGCCCTCAAAGATCTGAGAAACACAGTAGAATCCCTCAGTAACAAAATGGAGTAATCAGAAGATTTCTGACATTGAAGACAAAGCTTTCGAGCACTCCCAGACTCTCAAAGAGGAAGAGACATGGAAGGCAAAAACAGATCACTCTCTCAGAGAGCTCTGGGATAATTCAAAGAAAACCAATATTCGTCTTATAGAGATCCCTGAAAGTGACAAAATGGCTTCACAAGGCACAGTCTCTTCTCCATGAGATTATGAAGGAGAACTTTCCAAACATGCCAAGAGATTCTGAAATTCAGATAGCAGTTAGTTTCAGGACTCCAGCGCAACTCAACCCAAATAAGACATCCCCTAGACACATCATAATAAATTTCAATAAAGTTAATCTGAAGGAGAAAATTCTGAAAGCAGCCAGATGAAAGAAAACTATCACATACAAGGGCAAGAGTATTAGAATAACTGCAGATCTCTCTGCTGAAACCTTTCAAGCTAGAAGAGGATGGTCAT
>CAUYPK010004028.1:0-34302 GCA_963574355.1 Loris lydekkerianus | reverse complement strand
TTGAAGACTGAAACTGGACCCACACCTTTTACCATTAACTAAGATAGACTCTCACTGGATTAAAGATTTAAACTTAAGACATGAAACTATAAAAATACTAGAAGAGAGTGCAGGGAAAACCCTTGAAGAAATTGGTCTGGGCGAGTATTTTATGAGGAAGACCCCCCTGGGCAATTGAAGCAGCTTCAAAAATACACTACTGGGACTTGATCAAATTAAGGAGCTTTTGCACAGCCAAGAACATAGTAAGTAAAGCAAGCAGACAGCCCTCAGAATGGGAGAAGATATTTGCAGGTTATGTCTCTGACAAAGGTTTAATAACCAGAATCCACAGAGAACTCAAACATATAAGCAAGAAAAGAACAAGTGATCCCATCACGGGCTGGGCAAGGGACTTGAAGAGAAACTTCTCTGAAGCATACAGCCTACAAACATATGAAAAAAAAGCTCATCATCTTTAATCATCAGAGAAATGCAAATCTAACTCCAGTAAGATTAGCCCATATCACAAAATCCCAAGACCAGAGATGTTGGTGTGGATGTGGAGAAAAGGGAACACTTCTACACTGCTGATGGGAATGCAAATTAATACATTCCTTTTGCAATGATGTTTGGAGAATACTTAGAGATCTAAAAATAGATCTGCCATTCAATTCTATAATTCCTCTACTAGGTATATACCCAAAAGACCAAAAATCACATTATAACTAAGATATCTGTACCAGAATGTTTTTTGCAGCCCAATTCATAATTGCTAAGTCATGGAAAAAGCCTAAGTGCCCATCGATCCATGAATGGATTAATAAATTGTGGTATATGTACACCATGAAATATTATGCAGCCTTAAAGAAAGATGGAGACTTTACCTCTTTCATGCTTACATGGATGGACCTGGAACATATTCTTCTTAGCAAAGTATCTCAGGAATGGCAGAAAAAGTATCCAATGTACTCAGCCCTAGTATGAAGCTAATTTATAGATTTCATATGAAGGCTATAACCCAACTAGAGCACAAGAATATGGGGAAAGGGTCAAAGGGAGGGGGGAAGTCAGGGTGGAGGGAGGGTAATGGGTAAGGCCCAACCTATGGTTCATCTTAGAATGGGTACAGGGGAAACCTACTTAACGCAGAATACAAATGTCTACATATAATAACTAAGAAAATGCCATGAAGGCTACATTGAACAGTTTGATGAAAATATTTCAGATTGTATATGACACCAGCACATTGTACCCCTTGATTACACTAATGTACACAGCTATGATTTAACAATAAAAAAAAATTTTTTTAAAAATCAGCAAATGTGCATAGGTTAGTAAAAAAACGTATGATTTATATGATTTAACTGTAACTATACGTGGTTCTGAGATATATAATATTATTTTTATAGATAATTTGTATTGTAGTTGTAATTTTTTTTTTACTAATTTCCAGTATTTAATGGTATCTCAATAGAAACTTAGAGAACCTTCTGTTAAAAATAATTTTTAATACTAAATTCAAACGAATTATGCTACCAAAGTATCCATTTGGAAAATTTTATTTAATAATAACATTATAAATAATGCTATTTTTAAATATGTAATGTGTAATCAGTGGGACTAACAGGATGAATGAAGCATTGTATTGTAAGGTGGAATAACATTGTCAATGATAAATACATATATAATTGTAATCATGTGTATTACCTGTAAGCAATGTATCAAAGTACACAAGGCAAATTTTTTGAAAAATTAAAATTCATCAAAAAATGTAACAACGTACATCATACAAATTTGCTGATGTGTTCATGTAATGTAGACTTTGTCAATTTTTTATTGTTTAATTTTTTTTCTTTTTATTAAGTTATATACACACAAATCATGAATACATTTATGCATATGTGGGGTACAATGTGGGGTACAACTTTTATTTAGAGTGCTTACGTCAAACTCATTAATATAGCTTTTGCCTCATTTACTTGATTATTGTGTCAAGACATTTATGTTTTATACTTGATAAATTTGACTTGTACCCTTTCAATATGCTCCATAGGTGTGATCCTACCGTTTAACTTTCCTCCATCAAACTTTCCCCCTCTGGTCCCTTCCCCCTCTATTTCTCTCCTATAAATAAACCCAAGAGTCAAAAAGAGGAAAACACCTGAAGTGGGGCTCAAGATACCCTTCCCAACCAAATAGATCACTCAGGTTTATGTTAACGTGTATCAAATGCAGGATAGAATTTCAGAACTAGTTACATTAGGCATAATATTGAAAAACATAGAAAGATTGTTGTTATTACAGCATTTTGTGTAGACATCTAATCCAACTTGCTTGGATAGAAACCAGAGATAGAGGTTACCAAGCAATTTGCTCAAAGGTCCAGATGTGCTTATTGGAAAGATTAGGCCTCATGTGTTCCACTCTAACTTTTTCTCTATGTCTGAACCTCTGTCCCTGCTCATCTCTATTCCTGATGACTTTTTTTTTTTTTTTTCAGTAGATCAACACATTCTTCTGCCAGGTCAAGCAAGATCAAACCTTTAAGAGACACTGGACACTTACCTACCTTGTTTTTAGGGCTATCTTTCTATCACTCCAAACACTGACCCAGAGTAAAATTTTAAGATTGTAAACAATGAATTAATTATTAGGGGAGGGAAGGACTTAAAGTGCTTTGTAGAGTAGCAGATAATAGAAAATCAATAATTAGTCATTCTGTTGAAATTTAATATGTCAATCTATCCATGAAAGAGACTACCTCTTTCATGTTTACATGGATGGAGCTGGAACATATTCTGCTTAGTAAAGTATCTCAAGAATGGAAGAAAAAGTATCCAATGTACTCAGACCTACTATGAAACTAATTTATGGCTTTCACATGAAAGTTATAACCCAGTTACAACCTAAGAATAGTGGGAAGGAGAAAAGGGAGGGGAGGGAGGGGGAAGGTGGGAGGAGGGAGGAGAATTGGTGGGATTACACCTGTGGTGCATCTTACAAGGGTATATGTGAAACTTAGCAAATGTAGAATGTAAATGTCTTAACACAATAACTAAGAAAATACCAGGAAGGCTATGTTAACCAGAGTGATGAAATGTGTCAAATGGTCTATAAAACCAGTGTATGGTGCCCCATGATTGCATGAATGTTCACAGCTATGATTTAATAAAAAAAAATAAAAAAATAAAAGTTTCATCCCCCAGAAAAGAAATTTAATATTTCATATTTTCAATTATTTTATAAAAGATTTTATTATATTCAGGTGGAAAACTACTTTATTTGTGTTTAATTGTATTTAGTTCATGAATATTTTTTTTTTTTTTTTTTTTGTTACAGTTTTTGGCCAGCGCTGGATTTGAACCTGCCACCTCTGGCATATGGGATCGGCACCCTACCCCTTTGAGCCACAGGCGCCGCCCAAGTTCATGAATATTCTTAACTAGAAAAATAAGACTAATTTACTTTTTAAGAGCAAGGATTTTATTCCATACAATCTGATATGTTAAGAGTTTTTTTTTTTCTATTATTCATTATGAAATAATTCAATTTCATCACTCAACACACAACTCCAATAGAAAAGAGAATAGTAGTACATGAATGGAAGCCATAATTGTTCTGAAAAAAACTAATTTGATGATTCCATGTATCTCCATTATTGTTTTAATACTTAAGTTTTTTTCTTTATTTCTTTTGTTATTGCTCTAGAAAGGGGTTAGAAATGTCTCCGTATTAAGAAAGATAGAAAAAAAATCTTTCTCCTTTTTCAAAACATCCCTTTAAAAATGTTACAGACATTTTTGTACAAAAGAAATTGGGCCATACATGGTTCCCAGTCCATAATTTTCTGACTTCTTGTTTAAATTTTATAATGTACAAGTTTTAATTCATCATAATCAAGCTTCAAATGATATTATACTATTTCTTATATAACATGGAAATCTACACTACAGAGGAATATAATAGTCCTAATCCCCTTTCTGTGTACCACATTCATTCCAGTGTGCATTGTTACATTATTATTTTCACTTTGAAAAAAGTTGTCTAATGAAATTTTAAATAAAAAATATAATTGCTTACAATTTACTATTACTGACTTTTTTTTCCCCCCCATTCATGGAAAGTCACACTTCTTTCCCTTTGTTACATTTTGCATGTTGCCTTAACCAAAGTGCATCAATCAAATAAATCATTCTTATTGACTTCCGGCAGTGCAGTTCTTCTGACAATGAATATTGTAGGCATTTTTTTCTTTTTTTATTTCAAATTAATATGAGGGTACAAATATTTTGGCTTCATTGTTTTCAATTCCAAGGTAAAGTTCAGGATACAATTGAGCCCTTCACCCAGGGGGCGTACTGAACTCCCTCACATTGTGCAGATTAGATGAGATCCCGCCAAGGCCTTCTATATTTCCTCCAATCATCCTCCCTCTTCCTCTGCCCCTCCTTCCTCCATACTAGACAATATTTGTGTTTTGTATTTTTTTTTTTTTTGGCCTATAGTTGTTTATATATTGGTTTCATATTAGTATTGAATACATTGGTATATCTTTTTTCCCATTCTTGAGATATTTTACTAAGAAGAATGAATGTCAACCTATCCAGATAAACACAAAAGATGTAAAGTCTCCCTCTTTTCTTATGGCTGAATAGTATTCCGTGGTATACATGAACCACAGTTTGTTAATTCATTCATGGGTTGATGAGCATTTGGGTTGCTTCCACAACTTGGCAATTGTGAACTGAGCTGCAATAAACATTCTGGTGCCAATGTGCTGTGGTAAAATGATTTTTTTTTTTTTTTTCTTCTGGCTTGATTCCTGATAATGGGATTGTGGGATCAAATACGAGTTTGACTTTTCCATCTTTGAAAATTCTCCATACTTCTTTTCATAGAGGTTGTATTAATTTTCAATCTCACCAGCACTGCAAAAGTGTTCCCTTCTATCCACATCCATGCCAGCATTTTCACATTCAGGACTTTGTGATGTGGGATAATCTCATTGGAGTTAGGTGTTATCACAGAGTGGTTTTGATTTGCATTTCTCTGATAATTAGGGACAATGAGCATTTTTTTCATGTGTTTTTTGGCCATTCGACTGTCATATTCAGAGGAGTTTCTGTTCAAGTCTCTTTCCCACTTATAAGCCTATATATATATTGGGCTTATTATTAGGCACACATACATATAAAGTCTACAACTAATAAAAATAAGGAAAGAAAAGCAAGAAGTCCTATCCTCTTATATTGAGATATCTACAGCCATTTCCTACATATTGCCCTCTACACTGTCATAGCATTGTTTAAAAATTAATTCAATAGTCAAAAGAACAGAGGAAAGGGGAAATGCAAAAGAACTCTCAAAGAAGTTGAGTATAAATCTATCATTGCTGTGGAATAACACAGTGGACCAATAGCATCATCTTTATGTGTGTTGGACAACATATGTCCCCTGACACCATCTCCTGACACTTTAGAAACAGTCAGCAGGTTATGGTGGCTATACTGCCACTGATAAGTAAATTATGGGGTCAAGCTGTTAGGAGTGGCTACCATTATTCACTTTTTTCTTATACTGTCATGTTTTTTCATTATGTTTTAGGGACGTTGCAAAGATATATTTCACCTCTAACCTTCATGACACTGAGTAAAAATAAATGTGGATTTCAGTATGTGAAAAGGAATATTTCATTGGCAAAAACAACCTTTCGGTATTAATAATGATAACTAAACTGCTTTGAGTAAAAATTGATTTTTTTTCTCTACACTTGAAAATGTGAAATGTTATCTATCACTGTTTAAGTTACGGGTAGTAACTCTTTAAAAAATAATTCCTTTAAAATATCGCTGAATATACAATGCACACATGTGAGTGTTACATTTGCTTGATTGAAAAACTTAGAATACATAATTAACTAATAAAAATTATTATTATAAACATTTCTTCAATTATGAGTAAATTGAAAACCCCCTAGAAGTCTCTAAAATGCATGTAGGGAATATGGAAGATAGAAGTATTTTCAAACTAATTATATTATTTGACATTTTTGTTTGATATTTGAAATGGTGCAAATCATCGGTGGTGCATTACTGTGCTTGGGGTGCTATAATAAAATACCACACGCTGGATGGCTTACTCACTACACATTTGTTTGTCACAATTTTGAAAGCTTGGAAGTATAAGACCCTAGTGCCAGCAGATTCTGTGTCTTGTTAGTGCTCTCTTCTTGGTTTTTAGATAGCCTCCTTTTTGCTGTGTCCCCACAGAAAAATACAGGATTCATTAAATAGGTAACTAAAATTAATTACTGTCTTAACTGATTTCCACCAAACTATTTCACTCTTTGCAGAAAAGTATCCATTGATGACTATATTTAGTATGATTTACATAATGTTTGCAAATTTTATGTGTTCAAACTTCTGTTTACAAAATCCTGATTATAAATAACACATAATTAACATATATAATAATCAACTTACAGAAAAAATTCTGAGTAACAAATGATAACTGTGTATTTATTAATTGATTTTTGCAAAACAATAGACATTGATTATGTAGTACTAGAATGATGTTGAACTTGATTTAATTTATTTTTGATTATGGCAAAACCACTTTATGATAGTGTAATGATTATAAGTCTTCAACATGAATATCAATTATATTATGCTGGTTAAACAAGAAATGACAACTAATAGTCTCTTGTTAATAAAATGACAAATAAATTAAACCTACCTTTTACTTTCATATTTATAGTGTCTAGTTACATTTGGAACTCTCCATAACATAGGCAGTCATGCTTACATTAAAGATTGGATTCCATTACTTTGGTGTTTTTCCAGTATTTCTCCAAACTTGTAAATAAAATAAATTTCCATTTTGGGAATAGAAATAAGCCACTGCTCATGTTATTGTGTCTTTAAAGAGAGATTGTGTTTGTTTGTAAAGAGAGATTCTGCATGTAGTTATAATTACCAAATGGTCCAGAAGTTTATTTCTTCATTTTTGCTTAATTTACATTAAAAGCAATAATAAGAGATTTGAAATGTGACACTTGTAAACTCAAGAATGGAATATGGAAATGATACAGCAATTGTTTAAAACAGTAATATAGTGTAGCAAAGCTGATTTACAGGAATAATATTTCCTACTTGGCTCCCTTTGATACAAATGTGTTATGACATAGCTTGATAAATGTTGTATATCCAATTTTGAATTCACAAAGACTATGGAAACATTTAGAATAAATTCAATGGAAGCATCAGTTTAGAAATTCATCATATTAATACCAGTTATCCGCACAATTTACACACCATCTTGAATTCAAATTAAGAAACTGCCATGAATGTTTCATATTTATTTGCTTAGAGACTGAAGAGTGATACGCATGCATTTAGCAAAAACATTTAGTATTTTTAAAACTGTTAGAAGAAAACATGATAGAGAAAGGAAAATTTCTTATGCTTATTCTCATAGTAAATATCAAGGACAAAAAATAATAAGATATATATTAATGAGCAACAAATTAATTCATTTAAATAAGCAATTTTTTTATGGCTTCCCAATAAATTTGACGTAATGGAGAACTAAGTAGTTATAAACTCAAAAGTAAAGTAGTCAGCAAAGCATTTCACTTTTCATCTTTTCCCTCAACATTTATATGGGAAAAGGTTATGCCTCCAAATTTACTATCCAAATTTAAATTTATTTTATATTGACAATTTACACATGCAGCTTCCAGAAAAGGAAAATTTCCCTGTCTGGATCACATGGATTCTACCAATCAGTTCAGGCAGATAATAGTTTAAAAAAATGTTTACACCAGGCACTGTGCCTAATGCCTATAATCTTAGCACTTTGGGAGGACGAAGTGCCCAAAGTGGATTCTCTGAGCTCAGGAGTTCTAGACAAGCCTAAGCAAGAGCAAGACCCCTCTCCACTAAAAACTAAAAAATCCAGCCTGACATTGTGGCAGGTGCCTACAGTCCCAACTACTCTGGAAGCTGAGCCAAGAGGATCATTTGAGTTCAGGTATTTGATGTTGCTGTGAGCTATGATGGCAAGCACTCTACACAGGGTGACGGGGTGAGACTCTATCCCAAAAAAAAACAAAACAAACAAAAAACCTCCAATTTTTAAAAAATACTTCCATTGGATTTTCTTACTACTGTTGTCATTTAAAACTACAATAATAATAATTAATGGTGAAAGACTGAATTTTTCTCTCAAAAGACCAGAAAGAAGATGTCTCCTTTCACTAATTTTATCCAAAACTGCCTTGAAGATTCTAGTTAAGGTGATGATGTAAGATGTAAAAGGGTGCAGATTTTAAGAGACAAATTAATTTATTGACAGGCAAGGTCTTTTATGTAGAAAATCTAATGGAACTTCCCAAAAGCCCCTGGAACTATTAAACGAGTTAAGTGAAGTTGCACAGTACAAGATCAATGTATAGAAAGCAACTGTGTTTTCACATATTGGAAACCAATTATTAGTTGTTTAAATTTTTAAAAATCAATATTTCAATTACCATGGCATCAAAAATTATGACAACTGAGGATAAATAGGCAAGTGATGTTAAAGCTGTTTGTCCTGGAAACTATGAAACAGAGAAACTAAATGATACTCTAACAGGTAAAGAATTTTTTTATCTTTCTGAATTGGAAAAATAAAAAATTATTCACATATCAAGTATCTCTTTAATCAAATGTTAGTTTCAACATATTCCGATAAGAATATCAGAAATTTTTTTAAAAAAACTCACAAACTATTTCTAAAATTCATATCATAGTGCAAGGGACCTTGATTAGTCCAAACAACAACAAAAAAGATAAACACATTTGGAGGACTTGTATGTTCTGACTTCAAGGTTTGTTATAAAGCTATAGTTTAATTAAATTTTCAGAGTCAAGATAGAGAAACAGGTCAATTGAAAAACAAATCCAGAAAAAGAAGATATATATTGTCAATTTATTTTTAATAAAAGTTCAAAGGCAAGTCAGTAAAAAAAATATTATCTTTTCAATAAATGGCTCTGGAACAATTCAATACTCAAAGGCAAAAAACAACTTCAGTTCATAATTTACCCTTTCTAGAAAATATAAAGCATTCATTGACTTTGTTGTAAATTTTAAAGCTTCGAAACTTCCAGAATATCAAATGAAGGAAGTTATTGTTCACTTTGGGTTAGGAAAAGGTGTCTTTGGTATAAAATTAAAGCATTGTATCTAAAAGAAAAGATTGTAAATTGACTTTATCAAAATTATAAATGTCTCCTCTTTGTATGAAGCAATTTCATGAATAAAAAGACAAAACAGAGACTGAGAGAAAATACTTGAGATATCCATTTCTCACACAGGATTAGTATCCATGAAATGAATATGAATCATAGGATTGCAATCAAAATTTATGCCAATAAAGGGGAGGTATGATTTTAAATGGGGAATTCACCAAAACAAACATCTGCAATGCTATCAATCACAGGAAAAGATGTTCAACAACATTGATAGTTACATATTTGTCACTTAAAACCATAATATTATACACATATACTAGAATGTCAAATTAAAACAACAAGCCACACTCAGTATTGATTGGGATGTTAAATATCTTGACCTTTATACAACTACTAGTAAAATGTAATGTGGTAGAACCATATAGAAAATTAGTTTGGTAGTAACATAAATGTACAATCTAGTCATCCCATGCATAATGAAATGAAACAAAATGTCCACACAAATACTGTCTGTGCAGATTGAGTAATACTTTATTTATAATAGCTCCAAACTTGAAAGAACACGAATTTCTACCAACAGGTAAATGAACATTCAAATCTTGGTACATTGGCCATACAAAGTAATGCACTATTGATATACATATGTAACAACATTGAAGCATTTAAAACAATCATGTTTACTGAATGAAGTCAGATTATAGATAACATACTGTAGGATTCCATTCACATGAAATTCTAGGAAAGGAGTACTGCTTCTTTTTAGTGGACAACAAATGAGTCATTGCCTGGAATTGGGGTTGGGGTTTGAGGAGATGCAATAAAGTACAAATACAATAGGGCAGGAGGGATTTTCATCAGTAATGGATATATGAGGTTGGACAATTAAGTTTGAAAACTCATTATAGAAAACATTCTAAGCTCCTCATTGCCAAATAGCACTATGGTCACCTTTGAAGAAAGTACCCCCTTGGAAAGCTATGCACCAATGCCAGCACATTATCTTCCCTTCAAAGAGCTTTATCTAGGATGAATTCACAAACTTAACTGTCAGGTTTCATATGGTGGCAGTTCTGATGGTCATTCCAGTAAAAGAGTTTAAAACTGCTTTGAAAGGTGGGCTCAGCACTGGCATTAGTGCACAGCTCCCCAAGGGGACTATGTTGAAGGTGACCATAGTGATGTTCAGCAATGAGGTTTGTGGCATCTTTTCTAGGATTAGTTTGCATCTAATTGCTCAGTCTCCTAGTTTCTATCATAATTATTGTACTTGTTTCACAACTGTATACAAATATAAAAACTTATAAAATCATACATATGCAGTTTCTCACAAATCAGTTATATCTCAATGCATTTCTAAGTGCATGTAAACCAATTAACTTCTTTTACAAAAAAGGAGACATAAATGAATTTTAAATTTTCTGCTATATTTTGCTTTAAAGAGCTACAACTAAAACTCAGGTTTTAAAAAGTACACAACATATAAATATACCATAAGACAAATTCTTTAAAAATATCTAAAAATTTAGCTGCAATAAACTGTCTAGTGCAAGTGTCCTTATGGTAAAATGCTTTTTTTCCTTTTGAGTAGATGCCCAGTGATGGGATTGGCAGATCAAATTGATGGTTTAGCCTGAGTTCTTTGAGGGTTCTCCATACTTCCTTCCAAAAAGGTTGCATTAGTTTGCAGTCCCACCAGCAGTGCAAAAGTGTTCCTTTCTCTTCACATCCACACCAGCATCTGCAGTTTTGAGTATTTGTGATGTGGGCCATTCTCACTGGGGTTAGATGGTATCTCAGGTGGTTTTGATTTGCATTTCTCTAATAATTAGGGATGGTGAATATTTTCATATGTTATACCCACCAACCCAGGAATGGATTAATAATATATGGAATATGTATATCATGGAATACTATTCAGCCATTACAAAAGATGGAGACTTTACATCCTTTGTATTAACCTGGATGAAGTGGAACACATTATTTTTAGTAAAGCATCACTGGAATAGAGAAAAGTTAGAATGCTATGTACTCAGTTTTGATATGAGGACAATTAATGACCAGGTACACTGTGGGGGTGGGGGGAGGGGAGAGGAGACAGAGAGGAGGAAAGGGAGTGGGGGACAGAAAGAGCAGAGAGGGGGAAGGAGGGAGGGGAGTGAGAGAAGGAAGAGCAGGGAGAGGAAAGGGGGGGAGTCTCGGTGTGTGACACACCTTTGGGGGGCAAGACACAATTATAAGAAGGACTTTACAATCTGGTTTCTTGTGTGCTCAGTTAATCCTCAGCAATAAAAAAAAAAAAAATTTAAATCTCTAAAAATACGCTTTTTACTAATGGATAGTATGTTTGGTATTAAAAAAAATACTATGTATGCTAAAATTATAATTGAAATAACAAAATCAAAGACTAAATTGTATGTATGTGTATTTCTTTGCATCTGTGGTATGCATATTATATATAACAAAAAATAGAAGAACACATATTGTTAGAAATGATTACTTGTGAGAAGGTGAGTTTCATAGTGTTGGTAAAAAGGGGATGTAATAGTTTACTCTTCATTTTTTTTTAATGATAGCAGTATTAGTTATAAAGATGTAGTCATGACAGTAAAATGTTTCAGACAGAGACTTCTCTACAGAACATAATATAATAATCTCATGTTTGCTTAATTGTCTCCTTTACATTTCAATATTTAATCTGAATTGTTATTCTAAACACAATCTTTAATACACACCATACATTACACAATAATTTATATGATTGTATAATTTACAATTCATAAAAAGCAGGACTAAGAATTATGCATTATTCTTAGATCTTTATACAATGTCTTCTCTTAGAGAAAAACCAAAGAAAATAAAAAACAGCTACCAAAGAATTTCACTGTTTTTGAGCCCTAATCTGAAACTTAAGTGCTTACTTTCAAATTTGAATGATCCTTTTTTCTCATTGTTTAAATAATTTTATGTATTTCTCTAAATAGTTTCTAAAAGACCCTTTAGAATTTCCACAAACTATAAGTCATTACAAAATTACAAATAGCAAATTACACAATATATTGAAATTCATGGATTATCACTAAAAGGTGTAAACCAAATTTTCCTATATTTATTCAATAAATAAATCAGGTAATATAATACATACTCAGTTCTTGGTGCAAGAGCTTTACTTAAAATAGCTTCATGTGTATTTCCACAATCAAAAGAAATCATTTTACAAATTGTAAATGCATTTAGCTATTTCTTATAGGTGATGTAATAGATATGTAGGTAATTCTAGACAAGTAATTATTCATTTTTGATCAACATACGTAATTTATGTGTGCCATGGAAGTTTAACTATAGGCTCAAGGGTCCCGTGAGATAAAAAGGGTTGAAAAACACTTCTCTGGACACATTCTGGTAGATCTGATTGGGGCTAGAATGAGTGTAATACACATAGAGTTCAGCTCAAACATTCCAAAACACTTCCCCAGGATGGTCATACAGAGGAAACAAATGTGGTTGATGTAAACATTTTTGCATACTTTTGAGTCATTTACCACTATAGAAATACATCATGCTTGTAATCAAGTATAACCTATAACCATATGTCCAGTACAAAGAATTTAGAAGAATATTTTTACAATCATTTTAAGAGGCAGTGGTCATGGCTCAATATTTTTCACTAATGAACATATTCTGGCAAGATGTGTTCTTTAGCATGCTTTTCTAATATTCTAAAATAGAAAGCTAGGTAAAGTGTCTTATCTTAAAAGGGGCCATTCATTTAATTTTTTAAGTCTGCTCTGTGAAGAAAGTGATACTTAGTTACTGATTTCTTTTTGAGTATTCATAAAGATGGATGCAGTCATCTTGGAATGCTAGATTTGGTTAAGTTGCAGTTCAACAACTAATTCAAATAATCACACTGAGTGTCATAATTATGAATTTGATAGTTGCAACTAGAAATTCACAGCTTCATGAATAGTGCCCATATTTTAACTGATTTGTTTTGCTGATTGACCTTTAGAACATCCAATACGAATTTATATTATAACAAGAAGATGGATCCTAAGTGAATTGTAAGGAAACAAAGAAGTCACTTCAACAGAGAAAAAAAATCAACAATAATTCCAACCTTATTAAGTTTCTGGGACAGCTTATATCTTTGACAAAATCTGAAATTCTTTAGCTAGTGCATATAAAAGTATCAGTGAAATATATGAGTTTACTCTTGGCTAGTCTACTCTCTGTACTCATGTTTTTTTTTATTATTAAATCATAGCTGTGTACATTGATATGATCATGGGGCATTATACACTAGCTTCATAGACATTTGACACATTTTCATCACACTGGTTAACATAGCCTTCCTGGCATTTTCTTAGTTATTGTGCTAAGACATTTACATTCCACATTTACTAAGTTTCGCATATACCCTTGTAAAATGCACCGCAGGTGTAATCCCACTAATCACCCTCCCTCCCCTCCCTTTCCCCTTCCTCCTATTCTTAGGTTACAACTGGGTTATAGCTTTCATATGAAAGCCCTAAATTAGTTTCATAGTACGGCTGAGTACATTGGGTACTTTTTCTTCCATTCTTGAGATACTTTACTAAGAAGAATATGTTCCAGCTCCATCCATGTAAACATGAAAGAAGAATATGTTCCAGCTCCATCCATGTAAACATCTTTCTTTAAGGCTGATCTTGATTCTATATTGAGAATATATATAAGAATATGTATTATATTTAGTAGTGGCATCTCTTTTTCTATAATAAAATGATTTTTGCCCCTATACATCCTATAATTCAATATGCTTAGACTATATACTACTACTATTATCAAGTGTTAGTTGTCTAGGATTTCAAATACTGGATTCTCCTTATTAAGTTCCATACAAGTTTAAATATCTAGATTATTTTCCATTTTCTACATGAAACACTAATACAAAATTTAAGATCACTTGTATTGGGCACTTGTCTACAGAAATAAGTTTGACTAAAATCTATTTAACAAATACAGCAGAACTTCCTATATTGGCCACCTCCTTAAGCCTCAATGGAAGTTCCTTATGTTGATTGCCTCCCTATGTTGACCAGTTTGTTGTGGTTCCGTAGGTGATCAACTTAAAGAGGTTCTACTGTTTTTATGGAGAAGAGATGTAAGTAAGTGGCTTTTATGTAACCCAAAGTTACTGTCTTCAATATGCTAATAATCAATTAGAACATATCTATGGTACAGTAATAGATATCGACACTAAAAAGATGACATTTACATGGGAAAATTAATGAAAATTATGTGTGGAGAAAAATCTTTACTTTTAAAATTAATTTTTCATGTTGAAAGTGAATTACTTTAAGAGTGCCCTTCTTTTAAGTAAACATACCTACTTCATAATGCATGTGCATTCATATTTTATATATATATATATATATAGTATATAAAATGTATATATGGAGAAAAACATAGATGTATTTGCATGTTTATAAAAATTTACACCACAAAAGTTACTCTATATATTTTTATTATATGTAATTTAAAAATTGGACCAACAACTTAGGTTTTAATAGAAAAAAAAAACTGAGTTTTGCTTCTAAGAATGAGAGGAGGGAGGAAGATAGGGAGTTGTTCAGATGGTACAGTGTCACAGTTACACAGAAGAAATAAGTCTGGTGCTCTATTGCACAGTAAGGTCACTGTGGTTAACCATAATGTAAATTTCAAAATAGTTAGAAGACAGAAGTTTAAGTTTTCTCATCACAGAGAAATGATATGTATTTGAGGATAGATTTGCTAATACCTTGATTTCATCATTACACATGTATACATGCATCAAAACATTCATAATTATGTATCAATTATAATCAAATTAAAGGTAAAAATGATAAGAGATAGAAAATCAAATGCTATTGCTCAATATAAAAGTTTTACGTTATTTCAAATCATAGTATTCAATTGCTTGTAATATTCAAATATGTGTGTATATTTATTCATGTATGTGTATATGTACAACTTTAATATCTGCATTAGAGCCACTACTACATCTTAAGGAGACTTTTCAGTGCCTCTACAAAGCACAAGGTTAAGACTACATCTCCTATTCTTTCTCATACAGCTACATCCACATGACTAAGTCAATGGAGGACTTAGAAATAATATAACATGCTTTCTTAACTCTCTCCTATAAAAGTGTACCATGTGAATTTTGTATCTGTGTTCCATTTTGTGGATATTTATTGACTGTCAGTAAAGATATCAGAGCCATGATGGAAAGAGCCAATATCTAGGAATCATTTCTCATAGATGTCTGCCTACAGGGAACATCTACCTTGGATTTTGCATGAACAAAGAACTAGTTGTTTTCCTGCTAATATACAAAGATCTTGCAGTGGCATATTAAAGCAGGAAATAGTTTTACTCTAATTACTACAATATTTATCCTAACAATTGTGTAGGTATATTGAACCAAATAAAAACTCTTCCTCTCTCCAGAAACATACAGATGGAAATATTTCAAATTTGAATTCAGACTCAATCTAGCCTTTAAAAATGGTAAAATAAATAAATAAATAAACAAAAAATAAAATTTATCTGTGTGTCCTGGAATATATACACTATTCTCATTTTTTTTTTTTAATTGAAGAACAGTAAAAAAAAGGGTTAAAAAATCTAAGGCAGATTTCATAACATTGAAATAGCTAGGAAAGAAAATAAAGTGAGAAATGTACCCACAAAATAAACTTTTAAATTGAGAGATATTTATTTATTTATATACTCTTTATTGGGCTATTGACGGCCTTGAAAAAAATGTGAAAAGAAATTATGTGAAAAGAAATTATGTTATTGTATCTACCTAATTGAAGAATTGCAAAGAAGCATGAGTCAATTAAAAAAAAAAAAAAAAAGAAAATGTGGCATTGATTTTAATACTCTGTTTCTATGTATCGAGTGATAATTGAAGTACAGTATTTTAAAAGTCCAAATCTATTTATTTTAAGAGTGCTCCAAATAAGTGTCTAGAAAATGAATAATGTGAAATTATTGTGTTATTTTTGACTCTCAAGACTACTTATAACTCAACTATCTCTCAACTGTAGGTTGCCAGTTTTTTACTTTATTTTTCCTTGTCATTGATTTTAACGTTGATTTTAAATTGGTTTCACCATAATAAAAGATGTTTTTGAAAAGTTAAGCAAAAAGAAATGGCATGATTTCATGCATCTTAGAGTATGTTCTTAGTTTGAACAATTTTTTAGAGGATAGTTATGAACTATCAATCAGAAGAAAACAAAACACAATTGCTTACAAGTAATTAAATAAATTGTTTAAATAAAGTTATAACATCAAGCAATTCTGATATTGGTTTTGATTTTTACTAACCACATACTGGTGATTGCAAATACAAATTATATAATATTGCAAAGCAAAAGGCTCATAAATTGTTTAAAAATACTAAGATATATATCTAAATTAGAAAGCATAGGCCTGTTCATTGAAAGATTATTTTAAGCCTAAAGGAAAATATTTATAATTTCTTAACTACAGAGATAAACTTACCTTATTTTGTTAATACTCATTTTGGAAAAGGAGAAGGAGGCCATTAAATACGATTACTGAGGGCTAACTTTTCCTCAATATACTATAGATATCAGCAAATGTTTAATGTGCTGTTACCCAGCTAAGTGTAATCAATTTCCAGTTCCTTAACTTAAACTTTTTTATAAAGTGGAAAATGTGATTACATTTCAAAAGGAATATGAGGATTGAACTCTTCCATGAACTGTGCTTGAGAAAATATGCCAAGAAATCCAAATTGTAATACAATAGGTAATGATGATCTGTGCTGGTCCTTATCCATGGAGCCACAAATTCTTGACTTACTCTTGACTCATTTGATAATTATTACTATTTTTTTTGTGAAAATCATTTGTTTTTCTGAACCGTTCTCCTTTCCAACCTTGAGCAAACAATAGACCCTTAAGTTTTAAAAATTGAATACCAGATAGTAAAACTAGAAAGGATTTATTAGCTAAGCATCTTCATTAATAATATAATAATATAACTTGTATTTTTACAGCATAATATAATGTTACAGGAGGGACCAAATAACCCCTTTCAAAGGGAGAAATCATGTATTGTGACAGTATACAAATCATTTTACATTATATAAATTTGGTAAAATTTTGTGCAATCCTTACAAATGTATTTAGTACATATATTTCATATAGATTCTGAATTTCATCTTCAGATGAGTTTTTAAACCCAGTTTAAATTAACTTCTTTGAATTGTGATGGTGCTTCTCAGGAGGTCAGGATTAGGGGGGTGAGATAGTAAGAAAATGTGATAATGCACCTCCAACCCCATATTAGGCTACATAGTACGTCCAAGCTTACCCGTCACAGGCATTTCTAAAGCAGGAATAGCCTATTTTAAGACTACTTCTAAAGAACACCTACAAAAATTTTACATGTAGTGTTTGAGTGGTATATCTGATATAATTATAAAATTATAGACATTCAAAAATATCATTCATATATCTCACATTATTTGCCAATTATGTTCTTAATTATTTTCAGGAGCTTCATTATATATTTTGAATGTATATATATTTCATATTATGTATTTTGCCTGAACTAAGGAATTAATTTTCTCTAATACCCAAAGTCATTACAGTTTTAAGTTAAAATAATTTTCCTCAAAATTGAAGGTAACCTCTCCTTTCATATTTTGCTCTATCAATGAGAATTCTGAGTTCAATCTGATTCTCATCCCTTTGTGATTAATATTTTTGTTTCCTTTTTTAAGATTTGTATAAGTTTTCTTTATTCTTTCATTTGTGATTTACCTTGCTAATCAATCATTCATCTCTTTTCTTTCTTTCTTTCTTTCTTTCTTTCTTTCTTTCTTTTTTTTTCTTTTTCTTTTTTTTTTTTTTTCTTTTTTTTTTTATACAGTGTCACTATGTTGCCCTCAGTAGAATGCTGTGGTGTCACAGCTCACAGCAACTTCAAACTCTTGGGCTTAAGGGATTCTGTTCCCTCAACCTCCCAAGTACCTGGGATTACAGGCACCCAACAGGACGCCCAGCTATTTTTTGGTTGCAGTTGTTTAGCTGGCCCAGACCAGGTTTGAACCCATCACCCTCGGTGTATTTGGCTGGCAACATAACCACTGTGCTACAGGCGCTGAGCCTATTCATCTCTTTAAAGCTGAAAACATTTATTTTACTTTTGCACTAAGAAATTGCTTCAGACGTTACTTTAATGATTTGTTTTTCTCTGTTGTTTCTGATTCATTTAGAATTCCTCAGAGAATTAGTTGGTCCTTTTATCTCTTGTTGTAAGTCATTTTTTCCTGTTTTTTAATGTTTAATTTTTGAATTTTGCTGCATTCTAGGAATACTTCTGTGAAGTAAATATTCAACTATATCCTTTCTGCTATTTTAGCTATATGTTAAGGCCTTTTTAATTTCAGAAGATTACACTTTTAATGTGTTGTGAGCTGAAGTAACCATGAGATTACAAAATAGAGAGATTTGGAAAAGGTGGAGTATGAAAACTTGGAAGAAATGCAGCGTGGTAAGACAAAGAAATGTAAATATTATTAAATCTATTAATCTATTTAATTATTAAATTATTAAATGTAGAGATTATTTAAAGATATAGTCCTATAATGGCGTTTTACTTACAGCTTCATATAATTTATTTATTTATTTATTTTTACAGTTTTTGGCTGGGGCTGGGTTTGAACTCACCATCTCTGGCATATGGGGCCAGCACCCTACTCCTTTGAGCCACAGGCACTGCCCAGCTTCATATAATTTAACTGAACTCAATTTTGTCACTAAAGCAATACATCTTTTGAAAATAACAGCAATAATTCAGTGTTTCTCCATTTCATCCTGTACCTCCTTCCACACAGCCTTTTTCTAAAAATGAGGTGGAGAAACTGTCAAAAATGAACAAATATCATTAAGCTGAAAAAATGGAATAAATGTGGTAAAACCATAAATAGTTACAAATAATTTTAATTATTGATACATAGAATGGCAAAAAACACAACACAGGTTATAGAGGCACCGTTACATAGAAAGAACATTATGGTAGTGCCCAGCAATCTTTTACCGTGAGTTTAGTTTTCCTCAAGCTAAGGAGAGGTTCTTTTCCCACATGTAGCTGGTCAACAAATAACTGAAAGAACTGAGGGAATTAATTCTGTATTTAGAGGAAGGAACCAGGAATTATTAACATCCTGTGGTATTCAGATTAGTCTTTCCTAAAGAAGAATATTTTCAACCAAATTTTCAGTGATGTCCCCAGAGAGAAACTCTGTATTTAAGCTCTTCCTCCACCATTATCCTATGGACTTTGAACAACTACTAACCTAGTTTTCACATTTATAGATTGGGAGTGTTATGTCTGTGTATTTTTGTACTAATGATGTACCATTAACCTTAAACTATATAAAATACATAGAAACCTATGAAACAATTGTGTTTTGTATGTTATATCTTAGAAATAATGTAAAATTATTAGTAAGTTAGCTCTCTTAAACATCACTTAACTTATTCCTTCTGTGGCAAAAATACAATTTTAAAGATAGTGTTGAGATATCCAATGGAACTTAATGAACTATAATTTTTAATGATACATTAACTCATTTTTTACATATTAAAAATAGCTCATTATTCTTTTAAAATTACAGCCAAAAAAAAGATCACCTTTTAAAAATAAAGTCAGTTCTTGCTGTAAAATAC
Source organism: Loris lydekkerianus (assembly GCA_963574355.1). Taxonomy (NCBI): domain Eukaryota; kingdom Metazoa; phylum Chordata; class Mammalia; order Primates; family Lorisidae; genus Loris; species Loris lydekkerianus. Next base: position 14,346 of record CAUYPK010004028.1, on the reverse strand, counting down.
TGTCAAGCTAATAATAGTTTATTTTATAATTTATAACAACTCAGGAAACTCTGAGAAAAAAATAAGATATGAAAAAGCTAATAAAATATATTAAAACTGTTTACACAGTATTGTAAGAATATGGGAAAGATTTCCATTAATTGTAAAAACTGCATTATTAAACTAAAATGGTCTAACTGAAGATTTCAAATAAGATTTTTGCCTTTGCATCATAGACAAAAGAAAAATTAATTTCTAAGAAGACTATAACCCAATATTTTTGCCATCTATATACTCCTCAGCTCTTATTTATTTTGGACAAAAGAGGTTGGCAGGTTATATGTAATTATTCTACAGTTTTAAAAGAGAAAAACATATGAACTCACCTGATGATTTTATTATCTATTTTAAGTTACATAATATAATTAAGGTGTTTTTATTTTATTTATTTATTTATTTATTTAAGACAGAGTTTCACTATGTCACCCTTGGTAGAGTGCCATGGTGTCACAGCTCTCAGCAAAGTCAAACTCTTGGGCTTATGTGATTCTCTTGCCTGAGTGTCCATAGTAGCTAGGACTACAGGTGTCTGCCACAACGCCTGGCTATTTTTTGGTTGCGGTTGTCATTGTTCTTTAGCAGGCCCAGGCCAGGCTCAAACACACCAGGCTTGGTGTATGTGGCTGGCGCCCTACTCACTGAGCTACGGATACCAAACCTATTTATTTTTGTTTATAATTATTTTGAGTGTGATACTTTTTTTTTTTTTTTAAGAGACAGAGTCTCACTTTGTTGCCCTCAGAAAAGTGCTGTGACATCACGGCTCATAGAATCCTACAGCTCTTGGGCTTAGGTTATTCTCTTGCTTCAGTCTCCTGGTGAGCTGGAACTATAGGCGCCTGCCACAACACCCGGCTATTTTTTTGTTGCAGTTTGGCCAGGGCCGGGTTTGAACCCTCTACCCTCAGTATATGGGGCTGGCGCCCTACTCACTGAGCCACAGGGGCTGCCTGAGTGTGATACCTCTTAAAACAATCTCTGGGGTAAAGTCCACGTTTCTTCTTGCATGTCTGACAATAGAAAAAGTTTTCTCTCCTTTCAACTTTCTCATTTCTTCTTCTGCAAGCTATGCCAAACCTTTGTTGATTTCTTTTTTTGTTTCATTTTTCATTATAAAATGCAGTTTCCCATTTAGCCTTTTCTTAGTGTCAGAATATGATGGTTTTCTCTTTCTTGAATTTCTGTTCCTCATTTTGTTTACAAGCTGTGTGATGAGATTTGTCCTGTAAGAAAGGTGTGGCTGCACTTTTTCACCTCTCTCTTTCTTATCTAATGAGTAAAGGTTGTAGCTGTTCATCACTGCAGCTTCCACCAGCCTGAAGAATTTTTACTGACGTTTGTAGGACCGCCACGTAAATCCATAAATTCCATAGAACTGATTAGCTCTGCTATTGTTCCCATAAATTTTGTGTATTCTTTTTTTTTTTTTTTTTGAGACAGAGCCTCAAGCTGTCGCCCTGGGTAGAGTGCCATGGCATTACAGCTCACAGCAACCTCCAACTCTTGGGATCAAGCAAGTCTCCTGTCTCTGCCTCCCAAGTAGCTGGGACTACAGGCACCTGATACAATGCCCGGCTAGTTTTTTTTTTGTTTGTTTGTCATTGTTGGTGGGCCCAGGCTGGATTCAAACCCGCCAGCTCAGGTGTATGTAGCTGGCGCCTAAGCAGCTTGAGCCACAGGTGCCAAGCCGATTTTGTGTATTCTAAGATAACTATTGTTTTTCAAATTTAACAGGCTATTTTTCCCTATAACCAGTGATCAACTGTGTTTAAGGGCCAAAGAATGCTCAACATTGTCATTAACATCTTATTGAACAAGAGGAACATCATTTTCATATCACATTATTGGCATATAATTCATAGTCCTAAATTTTCTTCTTTTTCAGATCACACTTAAAAAATCCTTCTGAGAAGTCATAGTTGTTCCCATTACGTGTGTTTTATGCAGTTCCCAAGCAAGTTCAAAGCTTGCGTAGAACCTGTCAGTATAGACGTAATAGCCTGAACTACGTGCATATACTTGCAAAACTTGTGCCAGAAGAACCACCGTTTGAGACATAACGGAAAATATGGACAAATAAGACTTTCTATTACTGTATTGCCCTAATAGGGAATGTGAGAAATCACATAACCATCTTCTGAATCACATAGGGAAAAAAATCTGTGGGCCCCACTTGTTAGGCTGCTTTGAATATTTGCACTTGAATTGAATCCTTCCTTTGAAATCTATTTATAGCCACATTACTTCCTGGTACATAAAGTTCTTTGCATTTATTATCAATATATTCACTAACATTCTTCACCTTGCTCCCTTGGGTATACACACTTGATTAAGCTGCAACAGGAGGAACTAAATATACCATCCAAAATAGGTGGAAAATGTGGAGAAAAGAGAAAACATCCTTGGAAAATGGGGCTCAGCCTAGCCAATCTTTCCCCCCACAAGTGCACATTGAGTATTTGTTAGTGGAGTTGCCTGCTGCATTTTTTCCTCTGCATACATATCTGTCTTGGTCTCAATTTCACCAGTAATAATATCTAAGAAAAGGAGTTAGAAATATTCAAGTTTAGTTTTTGGCCTACTACTTTGAGGAAGAGTTAATTCATGTGTGTGACAGAGTATGGGAACTTTCTACGATTACCATCTCCATCACAATAAATCTTTCATCTACTTATTGCAAGCTTTGTATTATTGTCACTTTCTTTGTCATCATGATATAGGATTCCACCACTCAAGGCTAGACATGGAGCCCCCTATTCTCTAGGCCCGGGTGAGCTCAGAGGTCGGACCCCCATTTCCAGGCACAAGCAGACTGCCTTTTTCAGGACACACCCTCTGGGCTCTAATAAGATCATGAACAAAGCAGCCTGAGAAGGTATTTTATGGTTCCACCTTGAGTAGAAGCACACACCCTAATCCCTTCTCAGAGACAAAGACTGTAAAGGACATGATAATCTCGCCCTGGTGGAGGAGGAACTACATTCATTTGATCAACTGTCAGCCATGTGTAATGCTCTACAATTAAGACCCCTAGAAAAAAGAGCCCACATGCAGACTCCTGAGGGAGTTCTTTCCCCCTTCCAGAAGCTCTGGTGCTTTTCACTTCTTCTGTATTCCTTTCTAACTTCAAATAAAAATCCTATCTTACCACTGATCTGTGGTTTGTAGGTTCGTTCTTTGAATCCCCAAGAGCAAGGACCTACCAAAGAGTGAAATTCCAGTATCAATCATTAGCTTTAGATTCACTGTAATATCACTACATAGAGGAAGAGTTTCTTCATGTTCACTTTCATTACCAAACTCTAACTCTCTTCACTGTCCTCAAAAATCCATGTTTCTCTCTGCCATTATATGCCTTCTCTCAGCCATTTTCCTACACAAATACAACGTACAATCATTTGTTCATTGTCAAACACATGGCATTCCAAGAAAAAGAAAATGTACAACCTGTGATCTGCTGATTAGAGTCAAAACTAGATGAGGGAATGCATCAGAAAGGTTCCAAGAGTGAAGCAAATAAACAACTGTGACACCACCAACAACAAATGTGGCAATGTCTTCCCACATCTGAGCAGAAAAGAACGAGGTCCAACATAGTATTGTAATAACCGACCCAGTAAAAAGACCCCTAAAGGCCCCTAACTGTCTCAGCCTAAGTCCCTGCAAGTCTCAACCCCCACCCAACCCACAGCAAAATCCGGGAACAGGTTTCAGAATAGAATAAGGAAATTCCCTGAGTTCCCAAAGACTCCTAGCCACAGGTAAAACAATAGTGAAAACTTACTCAAGCTGAGTTTCCCAAAGTACCAAGCTAAATTTGTCCCCATGCCCACTGCCATGATGTAACCCCCTGAGCCAACTACCACACTGTAACCCCACCCTGAGGTAACCACCAAGTTCTGCTTCTGTGCTTTCCAGCCTGCTAGCCACGCAGCACAAAAATGGTATAAAAATTAGTCTGGTCCTCACTTCAGAGCCACTTGCCCTTTAGGGCAGCAACTCCCTGCACAGGTATAAGAAATCACCATCTAATTTATACCTGAAGTGGGGTCCAAGTTTTTCTTACAGGTGGCAATGGGTACAACATTTCTGGAGGCCCCAGTGAAATTTCCACCCCACTCCTGGACCCCCGCCTTGGCCCACTACTGTTCAACGGCTCCAGGGGAAGGCCTCAGAGGGATGTTCCTCTGCCCCAGAGTCCTCGGGCATGCGGAGCCAGGGCATAGGTTTCCAAAACTTCTAAAATTAGTGATAAAGCAGTAACACCTGAGTGAGTCTGTCTGATTTCTAGAGATTTTTTTTTTTGGGGGGGGGGGAGGTTTGAAACTGTACCATCTGTACATAGCTACACGGTCGGTTCCCTGGGAGGGGGAAGACGTCTCCTTGTCTCTGCTCTGTCTCAAGTCTCAGGTTTGTCTAATGTCTCAGGTTTATCTAATGCTAGACTCACAGGGGTGAGTCTTTGATCTTTCTTTGGTTTTTCCTTTTAGGATTTATGGAAGGTGGGTCTTCGTTTTGTCTGGTTTCTCTTCTTGGGCTCATGGGGTGTAGATTTGTTGGTTTCTCCTCTTCGAAGTGTGAGTCTGGGTTAGTCTCTTTTTGGTCCTCATAGTAGGTGAATTTCTAATGTCAGTAAGATTGTGTGAAACCTGTCAGTCTTTTTTGTGCCCTGTCTGTCGGTTTCTCATTTTTGGACTCACAGAGTGTGGGTCTGTTAGTCTCTCTTCTCTGGACTCACAGAGTATGGGCCTATTCGTTTCTTCTTTAAGCCCATAGGGGTGAGTACCTGGTCTGTCTTTGGACTGTCTAGGTTTTGGACTCACAGAGGTGAGTCCCTGGTCTGTCTCAAGTTTTTCCTTTTAGGACTCACAGAAGGTGGGTCTTCGTTTTGTCTGTTTTTTTTTTTTTTTGTTTGTTTGTTTGTTTGTTTTGTTTTCTTATTTTTCCCCTTTGGACTCACAGAGGGTGAGTCACTGGTGAAATCCAAGTTTCTGTCAGCACTGGTGTGTGTGACTTGTTTGTCAATTTTATGTTTGTTATTTCCAATGGTTTGTCAGAATTTGTTTTGAAGATTGGTCAATTCCAAATTTGGGTATCAACACCTCTGTTTTCTTGCTTTCTGTCAATATGTCAACATACAATTTGTTTTATATCCCCTATGTCTTCCACTGCCCTTGACTTCACTTTCTGGGTGGGAGTTGGATTTTACTGTGTAGTGTTGCTCTAGAATCATGATCTGTTTGGCAGGATGCTGTGCTGACTGACTCCTATCTTTTTTACATGGCCCTTTTGTACTTCTTCATTTTATTTTAACATTGTAGTGTAAATAACCCACTTGAGGCTGAGACCCTCTCTTTGTAGCAATTAAGGAGTTACTACTGAGTTTGTTAACACCATTCTTCTTATTGGCTGCCAAAAAAGTGTGGTTATTATGTTATGAATCATCTTAAGATAAGATGCTAGCACTCAACAGAAAATTCAAGGTCAATTACCCATTTGAAACTAAAAAAAAAAAAAAAAAAAAAGGGAAAAGGCCTCTTATTAAAGCAACAGCCACTTGGCATTACTCTGGTTGGCACACATTCTGCTGATCCTCAGGTGGCTTCCAGGATGGGGACAGGCTATGAACATCACAGAGTCCCTGGAAAACCTGGAGCCCTCAGGAAACTGGGTGATGATCACTCCTAAATTCACCTGTGAGTCCATCTCTGGAGGTAACCCACTTTAACATCTAATTTTGACTAGTGTCTGCAGACTTTAATATAATTATTCATGGTATTTTTGTTGTACTTATTTGTTGTAAATCGTTAGAAAAATATGTAACTGTTTATTGAATTCAATTGTTGTAATTTGTGTAGAGCCTCTGAGGGAAAGCCAAAGAGACATGGACCTCAGCTTGCCGGGCTTTTGGCCTGTCAGAAGCTGTTGGAGGCATGGGGAGCCTCGGCCCTACTGGTCAGTCTGGGGCTCCCAGAAATGTGTGTTCGGACCCATCACCAGAAACACCATTAAAATGAAAGTGGGCATCCAATCAACCCCCAGGGGCTCAGATCACCCACAGGCCTGTTAAAAACTATATAAGAAAGTATTCTGGTTCTGGTTTTGAGAATATGAGGGTGTGAAAGTAAATGTGAACTTTTAGACATTGTTCATGTCAGGCCCATGTCCGCCATGTCATTTTATGTCATTTGTTCAGTGTTTATTAAAGGATTGGTCTCAGCCTGAAACAGCCTTATATTTGACTGAAGAAAAAAAGAAAACAAGTATAAAAGAGTTTAAAAGGTTCCCTAGAACTCAGAATTTTATACCTGAGTTCTAGTTCTTCCCAGCAATTGGAGGTTTCTTTCTCTATATTCTTAGTATAAATGTTTATCTGTTTTAATTCACTGTTTTTCTGAAACATTCGGGTTTCCTGATGAGAGTGCTCCCCAGCATCCTGACTGATACCATTCCCTAAGAGCCCCCCTGTACATGGAGAGGAGGGCCCCAGTAGCATGATGGGAAGGTCCCATGGTGGTCCTCTGTGACAGCAGGCCACCAATAGAAAAATGAACATAAAAAGGAAGAGCAGATTCTAACAAGGAACCTATTTTTGTTAACTCCATCTCTAAATTAAAAGGTAAAATACAATCCCCTGTGTATTCCACAAATTCCTTGCCTCTAGAAAATGAAGTTTAACTACCCTTCCCCACTGTTCATATAGAATTTTAAGGTTAAGTTAAACACCTAACTCCTTTAAAGGCAAGACAAAGATTAAAAAGGTCTAACATGTAATCTAGTTAACTGTGTATTTCCTTTAACTTTCATTAGAAAGATAACATGTCTATGAGTATTGCTAACCTAACTTCAAACAGAACAGAAATTAGTTATGTGGAACTAGGCTAGTTTGTAATAGCTTTTTGTTTGAAATATTGTTGATTCTTTTTGTGCTCTGCTTTCCAGAAATCAAGAAAACTATTTTCTATCTTTTAAGCTATGTATAGTTTTTCAAGTATTGTACTTATGAGCAGAATCTGAAACATGTAGTTTTTCTCTCTTCTTAATTACTCTAAAATTAAAAAGCCATCTGTAAGTATTCTTAATTCCTGACAATACAATTATTTAAATAAGTTTAATAAGAATCTGTTTTATTCTATAGAATAATGAAGAGAGTAGTTACTAAAGCTTTGTCTGGAATAACATTTCCAGAAGTATCCAGACTGCACTAAGGAATTAATGTTGCCTTTATAAATTCATTAAAAAAGGCCCTTTGGAAAGCTGGCCAGGTATCCATCAGTAACATTCCTGATTTGTGGTAAGTAACGAAGGTCACTTGGTGACAGGTCCAGAAATCGAAATATGCTTGGGGACCCCAAGAGAAGAAGAATTTACTCAGCACATACAGGTATCTAATGTCACAGATGAAACCTGGGCTCGTAAAAGACTTTAAGTCCAACTAAGATTCCTTATAAAAGATTCCAGCAAAGCCAACTTTAAAGCAGAGCCTAGATAACTAATAATTATTCTTACTGTACTCTATGCAAATAATCAGACCCAGTATACTGAAGGTACAGTTTATTTTAGCAACTAAGTTAGTTTTACTAAATGTTCTTTTTAATAAATAAAAAAAATTAGAAAGAAAAAATAGTTCAAAGAGAAAAAAGTCTGTGGCCCACTTGTATTAAATCCCAGCCTTGTCTGCAATGTCAACTCATAAAATAAGACATTACTGTTTTACTAAACTAATCTATTAAGTGAGGCTAAAGGACTGGTCAAAGAGTATAGAATTATATACAATAGTTATATTTACTCTGAAGCCTTAAAACTCAACAAAGAATGCCTTTTGGCTACACTAGAAAATTTTTACAGTATTAAATGTTATCGACTGTGCCTATATAGATACCTAAAATGAGAATTTCCCAGGAAACTTTGCTAAGTCTACTGCTGGCAGAAGCCAAATAACCCACTTGCCTAGACTTAAAAATGCCCTTTTCAATATAAAGCTGGCTCCAGAGAGCCAGAGTCTGACTGCTTTCCAGTAAAAGAGACCAGACATGGAAACTGTGACCAGGTTGCCACAGGGGTTCAAAACACCCATGATTTTTAGAGAAGCACTGGCTTGTGACCTCTAGCCCAAGACATAAACTGTCTTTTATGACATCTAGAGACAGTCAGCATGCCCTGCTCCAGCCATATAGAGCTGGCTGGTCACACAGCTGAAGCCTGAGGAAACTCCTCGAGGGACTTGTCTTAATTGGACTTTTGGACTTTGGGAAAAGGTGGGGGGGGAATGTCACAGGAAAAAGTATATTAGCCCACTACCACAGTACTATTAAGGCCTGAGTAGAGAACATGAGAAGAATCACAGTCCCTAAGACCTCAGTGCTAACAAGCTGATATTGAGACCCTAAATTAAAACAAAGTATAATCAACACCTTAAACATTAGATCACTGGCAGGTCTGTTAAAAAGTGTATGAGAGTGTGTAAGTGTGGTGTGACTGAAAACAGACCCTCCCCTAAACAAGATTATTAGTTCTTTGCTGCAGTTTTTGTCTAGGGGGGGGATTAGAGGGTGTGCTCCTTGGTCAGAGTGGAGCCATCCAAAATGTTTAAAACTACTTTGTTCATGACTTTGTTGAGGCTCAGAGAGTTTGTGCCTAGAGATGGGAGTCTAATGTCTGAGCTCACCTGAGCCTAAAACAATGAGGTTTCCCTGCCCAGCCCTAAATATCAGCCCCTTCCCAGTAACACAGATGAATAAAGATTTAATTACCAAAAAGACCAGTGGGGAATGTAATAACCAACCCAGCAAAAAGACCCCTAAAGGTCCCTAACTGTCTCAGCCTAAGTCCCTGCAAGTCTCAAACACCCCACCCCTGGTACAATCCAGGAACAGGTTTCAGAATAGAATAAGGAAATTCCCTGAGTTCCCAAAGACTCCTAGCCACAGGTAAAACAATGGTGAAAACTTACTCAAGCTGAGTTTCCCAAACTACCAAGCCAAGTTTGTCCCCATGCCAACTGCCATGATGTAACCCCCTGAGCCAACTACCACACTGTAACCCCACCCTGAGCTAACCACCATGTTCTGCTCCTGTGCTTGCCAGCCTGCTTGCCAAGCAGCACAAAAATGGTATAAAAATCAGCCTGCCCTTTAGGGCAGCAGCCCCCTGTGCAGGTGTTATAAATCACCATCTAATTTTTACCTGAAGTGGGGTCTGAGTTTTTCTTACAGGTGTCAATGGGTACAACAGTATCAAAAAGGGGGTCCTCCTATCCCAACCTTCATAATCAATTTTAAAATGCAATGTCACCAATATATTCTTCGATGACAAAAGATAAATACTACCAGTGGTAAATATTAGACTCTTTTAATATTCTATAAAGAGACAGTCCACACATTTTCCACAGACCTTGCCCACACTCCCATTTTCAGTTTGGATTATAAAACAGGGTACTTTGGATGACCACACATCCTTATCTGCCTAAGATAGTCTCAGTTTACTCCTGTGGTCCTGGTATAAACACTAATTGCTTAGTTTAGCAGAAAGTTTTCTAACTAATGCATCTAAGCAGCAGAAGCATAAAAAATACTGAAGCTATAATGAGAGAGGTAAGACTGAGTAAAATAAAGGGTATACAGAGAAGAAGATTCTAAAAAGAGGAGGAGGAGAAAAATGGGACAAAAGGTATGTTTGTAGAGATAATGGCCGAAGTCTTTTCCTTGTTTTCTTTAAAAGTAGTAGGTACCAGTTCACAGATCATGAAAGCTTACATGTGATAAATGAAAACAAAATTGAGGTCCATTATAGTTTAATTGAAGAAAGCTGAGTTTCCAAAAAGTTATGAGAACTTGAAACATACATTATTATTATTGATTGTTTTCATAGAAGAAAAAATAATACTTTCCTCTGATAACTATAAGGTATAATGAAAGCCAGAAAACAATTTAATGCTAAATATAAAGTTCTTTAAGTAAGAGACAAACAAAATTTCTAAATTCACTGTATGTGTGCTTCAAAATTTGGAAAATATTAAGGATCCACATATACAAGCAAAACTGAAATAACAGCAATAAGACCCTACTACTATAAACAGTATTTAAAGGAATAAAATAAAAATAAGCAAACAAACAAAACAAAAACAAAAGCAGAGGGCAAAACAAAATTATATTGAGGAGTGCATAGGCAGTGAAAAAAGATGTTTGGTAAATGTAAAAAACAAAACAAACCTAAAGAAATATTGACTTTACAATGAAGTAATATAGGCCTTGTGGGTTTTAAATATTATGCAGTTCTATCTTGGTATCTACGTAAGATTGGTCTAGTACACCCTGCAGATACTGAAATTCCCATGTGATCAAGTTCCTTATATACAATGGCATAATATTTGCATATAATCACAGCACATCCTCCCTCATATTCTAAATAATAGAATATTGCTTATTATACCTAATACAATGCAAATACTTATAAGTAGTTAGAATACTATATTTTTAATTTCTATTATTTTTCTTGTGTTATTATTGTTCTTTTTATTTTATTTTTTGCCATTTTTGACTGCAGTTGCTTGTGCAAAAACAGCCACAGACAATATGTAAAAGAACAAGTGTAGCTGTTTCCAGCAAAAGATACATTGATAAAACCAGATGTCATGAAGATTTGGCCCTCAGGCCTAAGTTGTTTGATCTCTACTATTTATTATTTATTTGGATGGGTTGATTTTATAAATTATGAAAATTTCTGACTCTGTGAACACATGAATGTAAAATTTTCTGTGCATAACAAAACTAATTTTAAGACAGATTATCATTTATTACAGTGTATAAGAGAATATTATATTGGTAAAATAATAATGTGAATTGTCAATAGAATAGAAATATGTATGAAAGAATATCAGAAATAGGTCCAAAGAATGTAACAAAAATGATTATATAATATTGTAGAAGGGCGTTATTTCCATTTATCCACCTCGTGTGAGAACAGTTTGAAATTCTACTCTAAAGGATAAAAAATGTAAAAATAATGTGGCTAAATATGTACCATAGTGTAAGCAAATTTAAGGGATGTAGCTTAAGGTTGTGATGCATCCTTGTTACCACCGCTGGTTACAGTCTCAAGGGGAGAAAATAGATGTTCTTTATCCTTGAGAGTTTCAGCCCTGCTAAAGGGTGTGCCTGGACCGGAGCCGTTAAGTGTATAGTTTCTGCCAGAACTTTCATACATAAACAAGGAAAGGAAAGATGGAACATGTATTACTCTCTGTCCTTTCTTATGTGCTTCTGCTGGTTCACTTCACTGTTCAAATCAACTCAAACATAGAGGCTAAAGTTTTCCAGCTGTTGTAATACATAGAGTTTGGATCTCTTAGGTCCAAAAGAAGAAAAACAGGCAACATGAATGTATTTAGGGTGGACAGAGCAAAGTGAGAGTTACTATCACAAAAAAAACAAAACAAACAAAAAATATCCTGGAGATTCATGGGGAATCATTATGACCATAATTTAACAAACTAAAAGTAAATACCAAATTGATTGCAAAATTACAAAAAGAAAAAAATACGTGTGGGTCTGGGAGATGTTCAGGGAACGATCTCGAGCTGCTTTCCTCCTGCTGAGTCAACATGTTTTTCCTCCTTTTAAAATAACATGGTTTTCTCCTCCTTAGATATTTTGCCAGAAGTCATCAATCTCTTTCTTTACCTAGTTAATTTTCAGAAACTATGTAGAAAACTATGCAACACTTCCCTTTCTATTTCTCATCTTTAACATAGGCTAACGATGATATGCTACAGAAACCATTAACAAAATGAATTGTTCTTGACAAAGTTATTTACCTTTTCCAATCATATTGTAAGACTAAAAATACGTTTTTGTCTATGCTACTTCCTCATAAACAGATCTGCTAAGATCCGATAAAATAAAGCCGATTTTGTATTTTGGCACTGGCTGCAGTTGTAACTGCTTGAGCCCTCCTGATCACGTCCTTATGTCTTGGATTTTTCTCTCATTCCTCAGCATTCCCACTCTGGTTCATTCTCTTTTGTGCTCGTTACCGATACCTTAATATGTGGGGATGAGGAGGGTTAATATAAGTTTTCATTAATCAAGAGGAAAAAATAAGATTTTTTAAATATAAAAAGTACGTAAAATATGAAGAGAAAGAGAAAAATAAATATTAGCTTGTTAAACCTTACTATTAATCTAGCAAGAAATTTAATCAATAATTGGGTTACATTTTTTACCCAATTATGTTTTAAATGTAAAAGGAACCAAAATCACTATGCCTAGCTCAGCCAATTGTATTTCCTGTGATAGAAATCAATCTTTTCACTTAAAAAGTAAACTTTTTTTTTTTTTTTTTCTATCATTGCCTAGAACCTCTAGGACAACATTGAATCCCACTGTTTTTAAAGAGGTCCTTGGGGTAGGGGGAGATGCTTGTAATTTTCTTTTTTTTTTTTTTAAGGAGTAATTTTTATATTTCACCCATAATTATGTTGTTTGCTGGATATTCCTTTTTTTTATATATAAAGGCAACTTTTATTAGATACAATTTAAAATTATTAAAATAATAATTTACTCATCATTTAAAATATTTTTCTTTTCAACAAATCCAAAGTCTTATACTACAAACAAAGGAATTGACTCATCTGTTAGTCTATTGTAGTCAACTCAATGAAAACATACTGCACCCCCAAGCATATCAATCAATCAACCAACTGACAAGTGTTTGTGGAGAACATACAATGGATATTTCTGTTTGAAAAAATAAAATACTAAAAAAAAAAAAAAAAAAAAATGGTTTGAAAATGGTAATACCTACTTTTGTTGAGTAAGTCATATAAACTAAAACTTAAATGCTTGGCTTCTAAGTAACAGAATTTGTGTATTTCTGACTACTTATGTTTGGGTGGGAGAGCTGTAAAACTAATCTCTTTAAAGGTAAATGGTGTTAAGGGTCTATCTAATCAAGTGGAAGAGGCTAGAAAGTAAATGGTTAATTCAAATGAAAAATAAAAGGAAAAACTGACAATGTGTGTAGCAGAAAATATAACTAATGACCCCCTCATTCTTCATACAAATTGCCAAAATTTATAAAATTTTTGAGATTTTTTAAAAATTGTATTTATTTATCTATTTTTAGCAGAGACTCACTTCAATCACCCTTGGTAGACTGCTATGGCATCTTAGCTCACAGCAACCTCAAATTCTTGGGTTTAGGTAATCCTCTTGCTTCACCCTCCAAATTTGCTGGAACTACAGGTTCTGACCACAATGCCTGGCTATTTTTTAGAGACAGGGTCTCTCTCTGGCTTAAGCTGGTCTTGAACCTGTGAACTAAGACAATCCACACGCCTTGGCCCCCCAAGTGCTAGGAAAACAGGCGTGAGCCACTGCATCTGAGTTTAAAATGAATCAACCAAGATCTAGTCCATTTAATTACCATGAAAATTGAGGTCTAAGTGTTTCACGTAATCCTCGTCTTGAAATATATGTGTATATATATATATATATATATATATATATATATGTATATATATATATATATATACACACACGCACAAACATATATATATATATACACACACACACACACAAACATATATATATATATATACACACACACTCACATAAAATATGCATTAATCATGATTTGTACATACATAGATTTTATAATAATGTCCTTTTACATAAAGATATTTCTCAAAAGAAACATTTCTTGATTCTGTGCAATGATTTATCTGGCAACCTATCTACTAAGAAATTAGTTCCACATTTTGACAATTACTACCATGAATACAAGCACTTTCCCAATAAAAGATATTTTATGAACCCCCAAATTTTCCATCAGAATTTTAATCTCTGTATTTCTAAAGTCAAATATCATTTGATATTATATAATCTATGTCTTGTGTGCTTAAGCTTTAATGCTACCCACTGCACAAAAATTATTATAATTATATAATTTACACATTTGGAGCAAGGAAAGATAATAATTCCTATAATTTCTTAACAAAAGAAGAGATGTTACGATGTAACTAACCGGGAAAATTTATGTAGAAAATTCAACTTTTCTCCTTGTATGTTCCAGTTTAAAGTATAGGCATATTAAATCTATCTATAACTACCAGAGCTATTTGTATTTGAAAATTGACTAGACTGGGCCTTGCTGAGTCATTGCTACGCAGAAGTAGCTCGATGGATCTACTTCTAGTCAGGCTCTGGAAGTTGCACTAGGCCTCAGGCACATGGCAGGGCCCAACAATTCCCTCTTTTGTTTTTTGTATGGCGGATAAACATAGCCCCTGTCTTAGGTTGCCTGCTC
>CAUYPK010004027.1:0-14558 GCA_963574355.1 Loris lydekkerianus | reverse complement strand
ACCCGGATTTTATGGTTTGCTCACCCATAAAAAAACATTTTTTCCAAAACAATCTTCATATTAATTTTTTTTTGTTTAAATTTTTTTTTGGATTTTTTTTTTTTTTTTTTTTTTTTTTTTGAGACAGGGTCTTGCTCTGTCTCCCAGGTTAGAGTTCAGTTTGTCATCATAGCTCACAGCAACCTCAAATTCCTGGGCTCAAGTGATGCTCCTGCCTCAGCCTCCCAAGTAGCTGGGTCTACAGGCACCCGCCAAAACACCCAGCTAATTTTTCTATTTTTGGTAGAGATAGGATCTTGCTATGCTGCTCAGGTTGGTCATGAACTCCTGACCTCAAGGGACCCTCTCAGCTCAGTCCCCAAAGGGCTGGGATTATAGGCATGAGCCAGCGTGCCTGGCCACAGTTGATTTGTAAAACCTTTTATGGAAGCTTTTTTTTGTTTGTTTGAGGCAGAGATTTATTTTGTCACCCTTGGTAGAGTGCAATGGCATCATAGTTCACAGCAACTTCAAACTCTTGGGCTCAAGTGATCCTCTTGCTTCAGCCTCCCAAGTAGCTGGGACTATAGGTGCTCGCCATAATGCCTGGCTAATTTTAGAGATGGTGTCTCGCTCTTGCTCAGGCTGGTCTTGAACTTCTGGGCTCAAGCAATCCAACCGCCTTGGCCTCCCAGAGTGCTAGGAGTACAGGCATGAGCCACATCAGGCCTGAAGCTTTTACCCAAAAAAATCTACAAATCCTGTGTCCACCTGACTGGATGATTGCAAAGTGAACACATACATATACCCCATGTAACAACGCCCATGTCAAGAAATAGACCATCACCAGCACCCCTAGAAATGTTTTTTGTGTCCTTCCCAAGCGTTTACCTCCTGCCTCATCAAAGTAACCACTCTCCTGACTCATAACACCGTAGCATCATTTTGTCCTGTCTTGAACTTGAATAATTGGAATCACACAGTATGCGCTATTTTGTGTCTGCCTTCTTTCACTCAGCATCATGCTATGAGGTGCATCACAGTTGTTGCTGAGCTGTAGTGATCATAACTTACTTGTGATAGACATTTGGGTTGTTTACAGATTTTTACTTTTACAAAGAATATACGGGCGCAAGCATTCATTTCCATGTCTTCTGGTGTATGTATGGATGCATTTCTGTCAAGTGTATGTCTAGGAGTGGAATAGCTAAGTCAGAGGGTATGCATATATTAAAATTTGGTAGATAATGCCCAACAGTCTTCCAAAGTCACTGTTTCAGTTTGGACTCTCACCACCTATGTGTGGAATCTCCCATTGTTCCATTTTCAAACCCAGACTTGGCATTGTTAAGTGCATTTGTAAAGGCATTTATTATAATTCTTCAATCATTTGCAAGAAGCAGTCCTTTCTGAAACATCAGGGGAAGTCATGGCTAGAGATGAGACTAGAATCACATTGAGTTGCTATAAAAGTTCAAGGTAACATAAAAACTGGAGGTAAAAAAGGTGTCATTATTCAAATCACTCTGGTTCTGCAGGTTTAGAGTCACTCTGGTTCTGCAGGTTTAGATGTGCTTAGTTTTTTACTATAGGCTTTTTAAAATAATAGTCTCTGATAGCCTCATAACTACATAGACTCTATTTTGCACTTTATATAACAATATGAGAGATTGACGTGCATTAATCTAGGTATAAAAGGTATTACTTCTTCCCCTCTCCTTCTTCCCTCTGTGAACTGAAACATGGTTCTCTGAAATACTATTTGATGGAGGCTTGGTGCCTGTAGCTCAAGCAGCTAAGGCGCCAGCCACATACACCAGAGGTGGTGGGTTGGAATCCAGCCTGAGCCTGCCAAACAACAATGACAACTACAACCAAAAAATAGCTGAGTGTTGTGGCAGGTGCCTGTAGTCCCAGCTACTTGGGAGGCTGAGGCAAGAGAATTGCGTAATCCCAGGAGTTGGAAGTTGCTGTGAGCTGTGATGCCATATCACTCTACCCAGGGCGACAGCTTGAGGCTCTGTCTCAAATAAAACAAACAAAAAAACAAAAAAAACACTATTTGGTGGACATCATATCTTTATTTATTTATTTTTTTTTTTTTTTTTTTTGAGACAGAGTCTTATACTGTTGCCCTGGGTAGAGTGCTGTGATGCCAGAGCTCACAGCAACCTCTAACTCTAGGGCTCAAGTGATCCCCTCTCCTCAGCATCCTGAGTAGTATGGACTACAGGCACACACCACAACATCTGGGCAGTTTTTGTATTTTTAGTAGAAACAGGGGTCTCACTCTTGCTCCGGCTGTTCTCGAACTCCTTAGCTCAAGCAATCCACTGGCCTCCCAGAGTAATATCCTTACTTGTAAATATTCAACTACTTTGATTCTAAACATCATAGTCAGTATTTCTGATAGTTCTCTAAACACAAATAGTATCTTGGCTGACACCAAGGGGCAGGGCTTTGAACAACGATCTTTTTAGGAAGAAGAGCTCGTGAACTCATGGCTAAGGAGAGAACCCAGCTTCTCCAGGAGTACCCAGGAGAGCAGAGGCTATGAGATGTCCTGGTCTGCAGCTGATAGAGTCCCTTCCTGTTGCACCCCATTGCCTCCAATTTAGGTAGACCCTAAACAAATGCCCACTCTCAATCACCTTTGACCATTTCCCCTATAGTTTTATATCTCAAGTTCAAATCTATCAAGTCAAAGTATTATTACCATTTTTATATGATTCTAGTAACTCTATTTTATGTGCAAGGTGTTTTTAAAAATGTTTTGAAGGCAGGCACCATGCATGGCTCACACCAGTAATCCTAGTACTCTGGAAGGCTGAGGCAGGTGGATTGGTTGAGCTCAGGAGTTCGAGACCAGCCTGAACAAGAATGAGACCCCCTCTCTAAAAATAGCCAGGCATTGTGGCAGGCACCTGTAGTCCCAGCTACTGAGGCAAGAGGATCTCTTGATTCCAAGAGTTTGAGGTTGCTGTGAGCTATGATGTCACAGCACTCTATCAGGGGCAAGAAAGTGACACTGTCTCAAAAAAAAAAAAGAAAAATTTGGAAGATGCTGTATTAATAGCGTCTTACAGCCAAAAGAAAAATGTTTACAATGAATGCACACCAAGCATGATCTTATCTCTAGAAAGGTCTCCAGCATTTGACAATGATTTTTACGGAAAATTATTTTAGCCAGGAATGAAAATTTAAATAAAGAAATATGATTTTCCTTCCCAACTTGTAATTTTTCAAAAATTATTTGAATGATTAAAAAGAAGATTTTTTTCTTTTTGAGGCAGACTGTCACTATGTCACCTTCAGTAGAGTGCCGTGGCGTCACAGCTGACAGCAACCTCAAACTCTTGGGCTTAAGCAATTCCCTTGCCTCAGCCTCCCACGTAGCTGGGATTACAGGCACCTGCCACAATGCCCAGCTAGATTTTGGTTGTAGTTGTCATTGTTGTTTAGCACGCCTGGGCTGGATTCGTACCCACCAGCCTCCGTGTATGTGGCCGGTGCCCTAGCCACTGATCTACAGGCTCCGAGCCTAAAAAAAGAAAAAATATTCTGAGAGACTGGCTCAGTTCCTGTAGGTCAGTGGTTAGGGCGCCAGCCACATACACCAGGGCTGGTGGGTTCAAACCCGGCCAGGCCTGCTAAACAATGACAACAACAACAACACCTGTAGCCCCAGCTACTTGGGAGGCTGAGGCAAGAGAATCGCTTAAGCCCAAGAGTTTGAGGTTGCTGTGAGCTGTGACACCACGGTATTCTACCGAGGGCGACAACTTAAGACTCTGCCTCAAAAAAAAAAAAAAAGATTCTTAGAGATTAATTAACCTAATATTTTTCAGAAATAATAAATTCTGGAAAACTGGCATTTCCTTCTCCAAAATATAAACAAATTATGCATCTTTTGGTAAGGATGGTCAGTCTTTAGGGTGAAATAACAGAAAAATTATTAACTTATACTTTTTTCAGTAAGGGCTAAAATCAATCTCATTCTCTACCTGCTTTCTTTCTCTTTCTCTTGCTAGATGGCACCCTGTTTTCTGTTTTCACAAACTACTGAGGAGTCCAGCACACAGAAAGGAAATATAAATTATCTTTAGAATTGCTAGACCTGTTGACTAAATCTGTCTTTTAGGAGTTGTTCCCATAGCCTCAAGTGGTTCCTGAAAAGCTCCCAGATGAAAAATAGGGTTGTGAACATCAGGCCTCAAGATCAGAAACACCTGGAAAAAGTCTGTCTCCAAACTTGCTAGGGAAAACATGGTAGATATAGCATTCACATTCACAGTACCTTGTGAATTTCACTACTATTACCTTTTTTCTTTTTTTCAAGACAGAGTCTTACTATGTCATACTTGGTAGAGTGCTGTGCTGTCACAGCTCACAGCAACCTCAAAGTCTTGGGCTTGAGTGATTCTCTTGCTTCAGCCTCACAAGTAGCTGGAACTACAGGTGCCCGCCACAAAGCCCAGCTATTTTTTTGTTGTTATTGTAGTTGTCATTGTTGTTTTAACAAACCTGGATGGGATTTGAACCCAGCAGCCTCTGTGTATGTGGCTGGTGCCCTACCCACTGAGCTACGGGTGCCACCACTACAATTACCTTTTTCTCTTGTCCTCCTTAACTTCAGCTAACCACTGGATCTCTGGGTGGGCATTCTTCCTTTCTTACTTTGGGATGCCATTCCTTCTTTGCACTCTCTCCCTTTCTCTCTTTCCCCACCCTCCTTCCTTCTCACTCTCTTTCCTTCTAAGAAGATGAAATAAAGTGTATACTTGTATATACTAATCTTGGTCTAGAGAAATTCTTTCCTCTACCAGTGCAGAACACTTACTGAGCTTTCCACCCTAACACTTTCTTCTTCCTTTTTTCCTCTTCCCTTTCTAAACATATGTTGGCTCAGCACCTGTAGCTCAGCGGCTAGGGTGCTAGCCACATACACCAGGGCTGGCAGGTTCGAATCCAGCCTGGGCCAGCTAAACAACAATAACAACTACAACCAAAAAATAGCTAGGTGTTATGGCAGGCGCCTATAATCCAAGCTACTTGGGAGACTGAGGCAAGAGAATCACTTAAGCCCAAGAGTTGGAGGTTGCTGTCAGCTGTGACGCCATGGCACTCCACGGAGGGTGACATAGTGAGACTGTCTCAAAAAAATTTAAAAAAGCAATTAAAAAAATTAAAAATTAAAAAAAGCAATTTAGATATTTGTGGGGTTTTGTTTGTTTTTGTTTTTGAGACAATCTCACTATGTCACCCTCGGTAGAGTGCAGTGGCATCACAGCTCACAGCAACCTCAAACTCTTAGGCTTAAGCGATTCTCTTACCTCAGCCTCCCCAGTAGCTGGGACTACAAGTGCTTGCCAGGACGCCCAGCTATTTTTTGTTGCAGTTGTCGTTGTTTAGCTGGCCCAGGCTGGGTTCGAACCCACCAGCCTAGGTGTATGTGTCTGTAACCACTGTGAGACGGACACCAAGCCAGAAATCCAGATATTCAGATAGTAATGTTGATTTAAATAAAAGTCTCTGGCAACAGAAATCTGTTTTATTTACAGTCCTTGAGGGTTTACAAACAGTGACTATGAACTTACAGTAACTGGACAAAGGATAAATGTCAGAATGCAAAGGATGTTTACATTTAAATGTGTAAGATTATTCTATCCTAAGGCAGGAAGATTTTGCCTTATCTACTTAAACTCTTATTAAATTAATAGAGCTGAATGTGGAGCCTTATTTCACTTATAATTCTTTATTCATTTGCATCTACAATTTTATTGGGAGAATTCCAAAGTTGTGATAATGTCATGATGCATGAATAATAAGAAAACACTTATTTTTGAGTTCTAATACTTTTAAAAATGTTTTTATTTATTTATTTATCTATCTATCTTTAAGGCTAGTTATGTGAAGTGGTGGGAATGGAGAAGGAATAAAGGAATTGCCCCAGCCTGCAGGGCTAATTCAATGGGGACCTAGGGTAGGGGGCGAGGGAGTGAAAAAGACAAGAGACACAAGGAATGAGAGCAAGACAGGATTCTGATTAAGCTCTGAAACACTTTATTTTTTAACAGCTATATAAGCACAAACAAAAGGAGAAGTGTGCTCAGGGGTATGAGAGGGTGGGGAATTCCCGGTGGCAGGTGCGGTTATCTTAGTTCCTGTACGGTCAAAATGTTTTTCTCACCTGTCTGGTTGTATTGATTAATTGTAGTATTTTTCTAGAGTGAACTCTTTCTTAAGCTTTGGCTCCCGGCAAGGAATCAGTAACTTGTTGTGATCAATTAGTTGTAAAGACCCCTGCACTCAGACCAACTGTGTTCTAATATTTTTAACAAAATATTTTCTAACTAAATCACATAAATCAAGGCTTAATAAGATCATCTTACAGGTAATGGTACCACTTAAAATTCCCTATTCACTTGTCGTTCATGCTTAGGCTGTCATGTCTTACAAAATGCTGATAAGATTCTAAGCTCCAAGGTCTGAGTCTTCTTGTATAAATTATAGGCAAAGGGCCCCAGAAAGGTACCCTGACAGCCTTGCATTTGTCCCCATAGGGCCTGGAGTCAAAGCTCGACCACAGTGACCCGAGTCCTGCTGTACCCCATGAATATGAGGCCTGCTCAGAAAGTATACATCCATGTATGTCTCTATTTTTTTTTTTTTTTTTAGAGTCTCATTATGTCACCCTCGGTAGAGTGCTGTGGCATCACAGCTCACAGCAACCTCAAACTCTAGGGCTCAAGTGATTATCTTGCCTCAGCCTCCCAAGTAGCTGGGACTATAGGTGCCCGCCACAACGCCCGGCTATTTTTTGTTGTTGTTGCAGTTGTCATTGTTTAGCTAGCCTGGGCTGGGTTCAAACCCGCCAGCCTGGGTATATGGCCGGTGCCCTACCCACTGAGCTCCAGGTGCCACTGAACATCTCTAATTTTAATAGTATGTGACTGGATACTTTCTGGACAGCCCTGGGGGGTATATACATATACACATATATATGCATGTATAAAAAATAAATGGAAAAAAATGGCCCCATTGTAGTTTGGAGGACAGTCCTCCATGACAGGTGAGTTATAGCATGTTTTCTGTCATCTGGTCCTTATGGTTCACTGTCATCCTGTGGGATGAGGCACATGAGAAGTGACACGATACTGACCTTGCTTTTACTGTCTGTGTGCATAACACATCTTGAAGGGTTTAAGGTTAGCACAGGACTCACGCCTGAAATCCTAGCACTCTGGAAGACTAAGGCAGGGGGCTTGCTTGAGCTCAGAAAAAACTAGCCAGACGTTGTGCCAGGTGCCAGGTAGTCCCACCTACTTGGGAGACTGAGACAGAAGAATTCCTCAAGCTCAGGAGTTTGAAGTTGCAGCGAGCTAGCTGACACCACAGCTCTCTAGCCTGTGCAAAAGAGTGAGACTGTTTCAAAAATAAAAATCCTTATGAGTTTGTTGTCTCCTTACCAACTGACTCTATAGAAATATGAAAATGTGACAAACCAATTTAACTACTGCTGCTTAGACACTGTTTCACCACTTGACCAACTAGCATCCAACATTAGGTCACAATGCCTCTTTGGAGATGAGGCAGACATGAGGAGAGCCCCCGGGATCTGGAAGTATATGTTCTTTCTCACATGTAAAAGGTACTTATGGGGAAAACTCCTGCTAGCATTCATCACCAGTATGTGAATCTAGATTCAGTGCAAGCAGACGGGCCTTTGGCTCAAAGGGGTAGGGCACCAGCACCATACATCGGAGGTGGTGTGTTCAAACCCAACCCCGGCCAAAAACTGCAAAAAAAAAAAAAAAAATAATAATAATAATAATAATAATAATTCAGTGCAAGTGCTTCTGTCTTCTGATGTCCAAAGCTTTCATTATATAGATGATGTCCTTGTTGGTTGGCAGATCAAAAGCCTTAATCTCAACAGCCCTGACTCTGGGTGTTATGTCACCTCCACCAGCAGGGGTAGCTGGTCAACCCTAACATAATCCAGAGTCTCCTTTGCCAAGTAAAGTTTCTTATGCTGTATCTGTGTGGGCAGATTCACAACAGCCCTCTGGAAGCCAAAAAAAAAAAAAAAAAAAAAAAACTACTGTTTTTTTACAAAGTAAAGGACACCATCACTGTGCGCCAGACCATTAGTCTTATAGTCTTATGGTCAAAGAGTCCCCATTACACGACACATTGGCTTCACCTGCCTCTAATAGATCAACTATATTGGACCTGTGACATCTTTTCATTTCTCAGTGGTCCCTTACCATAATCGATACCTGTTCAAACTGTGTCATGCTTTAATTAACAGAGGCACCCCCAAGTGATTTTAACTGATGCTGCTGAAAGTACTATAATAATTGATGATTTAGGTATGTGTATTACTTCTCCTGATTATATGGGATGTTCCTAATGGAGAAATGCCACAATTAAAACAATAGCCATAGGATAAGATACAACCACAAGCCCACCTGGCTTCCCCAGCCCAACCAGGTGGAATCAGTAAAACAACACAAGATAGGGGGTTCACGAACAAGAACAACCTATTAAACAAAAACCTAATAGAGATGGAAATGCTCTGAAAATAGATTGCCATCCCACTCCTAATGGGCCTTTTGAGCTGCAAATGCCAGTGACAAACAATTATGCAGACTGGGTCCTGTGCCAAATAGAAGCTGCCACTACGCAAAACTCCCCACTGGGGATTTGCATATGGTTCTTGCCTTCTATATAGAGATTTCTGTGGGTAACTGGAGCTGATTCACAGGCAAATCAGCTAAGTTAGTTAAGTCTTATAGGGTATCCTGGGCCCCTCAAAACAGTACAAACACACACACACACATACACACACACACACACACACACACACACACACACACACACAAAATCCTGTTTACAACTTTGCATCATAAAGCCCCTGAAAGGCTTTGCATCCCTAAGGGTGGCTCCAGCACAGGTGGAGCGAAAGGCCTGTCAGCATCAGAAGCTGATAAAAAGACTCCCACTTCCCAACCCCACATCTTCCCTCCCTCACCCAGCAGGAACAGATGTGACCAGGGAAGCAAATATACACCCTTCCCACCAACAAAGACTGAGATGGTGTTCCAGTGGCACCAGGCAAATGAAGCAGGCCAGAAGGGCATTGCAAGTTCTCTGAAAACCTAATTGTCATTGGAACCACAGGTTCAAACGGTCAAGACCTGCACACTTAAACCTAAACACAATGCCTACTAAAATATAAGATTTTAATAGGATCCTGAATGTCCTAACATAATAGACAAAATGTCCAGGATACAATAAAACAAATCAGATCTCATCCCAAAACCCAGAAAAACGTAATGTTAATGAAAGAAGACCATCTACAGAAGCCAGCATCAAGATTAATCAGATGCTGGAATTCTCTGACAGGATTTTAAAGTGGTCACTACAAAAATTGATTTAATATGGAATTACTAATAAACTGGGAAAAATGTAGCCGAGCGTTGTGGTGAGTGCTTGTAGTCACAGCTACCCCAGAGGCTGAGGCAAAAGGATCACTTGACTCCAAGGGTTTGAAGTTGCTGTGAGCTATGAGGCCCTGGCACTTCTTGGAGGGTGACAAAATAAGACTCTGTCTCACAAAAACAAAAAGAAAGAAAGAAAGAAAAATTAGTAAAATAACAAAATTAGCCAGGTGTGTGGCAGGCACCGGTAGACCCAGCTACTCCAGAGGCTGAGGCAAGAGGATCACTTGAACCCAGCAGTTGTAGGTTGCTGTGAGTTATGACACCATAGCACTCAACGCAGGCTGACTAAGTAAGACTCTGTCTCAAAAAAAAAAAAAAAAAAGAAAGAAAACAAAACAAAACAAAAAGAAAAAGGAAGAAATAGAAATTCTCACCACATTAGATGTATTAAAAAGAACCAAATGGAAATGACAAAACTGAAAATTATAAATGAAGGCCGGGCACAGTGCCTCACACTCGTAATCCTAGCACGCTGGGAAGCCAAGGCAGTTGGATTCCTTGAGCTCAGGAGTTTGAGACCAGCCTGAACAAAAGCAAGACCTTGAATCTACTAAAAATAGAAAAATCACCCGGGTGTTACGGTGAGCGCCTGTAGTGCCAGCTACTCAGGAAGTTGAGACAAGAGGATCTCTTGAGCCCAAGAGTTTCAGGTTTCTGTGAGCTATGACACCATGGCAGTCTACCCAGGGTGACTGAATGAGCCTCTATCTCAAAAAAAAAAAAAAAAAAAAAAAAAAAAATATGAGTGAAATTTAAAACTTATGAAAAAGGTCTGGGCTCAGGGGTTCACTCCTGTAATCCTAGCACTCTTGAAGGTCGAGGTGGGTGGATTGCTTGAGCTCAGGAGTTAGAGACCAGCCTGAGCAAGAGCAAGACCATATCTCTACTAAAAAGAGAAAAACTATTGTAGCACTGTGGTGGGTGCTTGTAGTCCCAACTAGTGGGGAGGCTGAGGCAAGAGGCTCTCTTGAGCCCAAGAGTTTCAGGTTGCTATGAGCTATGATGACACCATGGCACTCTACCGAGCCTGACAGAGTGAGATTCTGTCTGAAAGAAAAAAAAAGGGGGGGGGCCCCTGGGTGGCGCCTGTGGCTCAGTGGGTAGGGGTCCAGCCCCATATACCAAGGGTGACAGATTTGAACCCAGCCCCTGCCAAACTGCAACAAAAAACTAGCTGAGTGTTGTGGCAGGCGTCTGTAGTCCCAGCTACTCAGGAGACTGAGGCAAGAGAATCCCCTAAGCCCAGAAGATGGAGGTTGCTATGAGCTGTGACACCATGGCACTCTACCAAGGACGATAAAGTGAGACTGCCTCTAAAAAAGTAAATAAATAAATAATAAAAAATTTAAAAAAAAAGAAGGGTCCATGATGACCTCATCTAAACCTAGTTACCTCCCCAAAATTCCCATCTCCAAATACCATCACATTTGGGATTAGGGCTTCAATATATGAATTAAATTCAGGCTATAGCAAATTTGTAGCCAGGAGCTATTCCCTTAAAGAAAGGCTAAAGGCATTTCTTTAAACAGAGATAAAATAACAGACAAAGGCTTGGAACTTCAGAAAAGAAAGAGGTTTTTTTCTTTTTTTCTTTTTTTTTTTTTTTTTAGACAGAGTCTCACTCTGTCCCCCTGGGTAGAGAGCCAGTGGTGCCATAGCTCACAGCAATCTTGAATTCTAAGGATCAAGCGATCCTCCTGCCTCAGCCTCCTGAGTAGTTGGGACTACAGACATTCATCACTACACCTGGCTAGTTTTTCTATTGTTAGGAGAGATGGTGTCTTACTCTTGCTCAGGCTGATCTTGAAATCCTGAGCTTAAGCAATCCACCCTTCTTGGCCTCCCAGAGTGCTAGGATTACAGATGTGAGCCATGGATCCTGGTCTCTTCATGAGGTTTTAAAATCATATTTGAATAAAAATTATAACATTATCTATGATGCT
The DNA here is from genome assembly GCA_963574355.1 of Loris lydekkerianus. Taxonomy (NCBI): domain Eukaryota; kingdom Metazoa; phylum Chordata; class Mammalia; order Primates; family Lorisidae; genus Loris; species Loris lydekkerianus. The sequence goes on along the minus strand of CAUYPK010004027.1, from coordinate 3,127 downwards.
CACTGTATATAGAGGAAATATTTAGGACAATTGTATTTTAAAAGAAGGGTATTGATAGGGCGGCGCCTGTGGCTCAAAGGGGTAGGGCGCCGGCCCCATTTGCCGGAGGTGGTGGTTTCAAACCAAGCCCTGGCCAAAAACTGCAAAAAAAAAAAAAGAAAGAAAGAAAGAAAGAAAAAGAAGGGTATTGATAGAATCAGGTGTACCTGCCCAAATAAACTTGCCCCACCCAGACAGGGTCAGGTTCATGGCCTGCCCAGGAAGGATCAGACTCATGTCCCTCCCAGGAAATAGAAATGCCACCAATTGCTGCCTTCCCTGACCCTTTAAGTCCCTATCTGCCATAATCCACATGTGGAATTCCTTTCTTGATTTCACCCTACCTGCATCCAGGTGGAAATAAAGACCACTTATTTCTACAGAACAGAGATTTTGTTTTCTTTTGTTTCATGCCTTGGAATAATCTTTCTTCCTTGGGTCCAGAGCTTTTCAGGCATAGGGATCTACAGGGAAGTAAAGATTTTCTACTTCAACCTAAGTGGTAAAACATTGATATTAGTAGACAAATCACTAACAAATCTGCACAAAGTGATGGTCTTAGTCCATTTTGTGCTGCGATGACAGAATACCTTAGACTAGGTACTTTAAAAAACACAAACAATTATTAATTTGGTGCATTTAAAAATTTTGTATATTTCCTTTATTTTTTACAGTTTTTGGCTGGGGCCGGGTTTGAACCCACCACCTCCAGCATATGGGGCTGGCAGCCTACCCCTTTGAGCCATAGGCGCCACCTAAAAATTTGTATATTTTCATGGAGCACAAGAAAGAATCATTTTACTACATTGATAAATTGCATGGAAAATTTATTTCTCATAGTTCTAGAAGCTGGGAAGTTTAATGTTAAGGCAATGGCAGTTTTAGTGTCTGATGAGATCTGGTGAGTGTTCAGTCTCTGCTACCAACCTAAGTGTCTCAGATGGTGCTTTGAACACTGCATCCTCTGGAGAGAAGGAACACTGCATCCTGACATGAAGAAAAACAGAATTCCCTCCATCAAGCCCGCCCCCCCTTTTTTTTCTTTTCTTTTCCATTTTTGGCCGGGGCTGGGTTTGAACCCACCACCTCTGGTATATGGGGCAGGCGCCCTACTCCTATGAGCCACAGGTGCTGCCCTCATCAAGCCCCTTTGTAACAGCATTAATACTTTCATATAACCAAAGCCTTCATAACTTAAACATCTCCCAGAAAGCCCTACTCCCAACACTATTGCATTGGGTATTAAGTTTCAACACAAACTTTTGGAAAGAACAAAACATTCAAATAACAGCAGTGATATTCTCAAAAAATACATATAACAAATAATTCAAAATGGAATTCAAAAAAAAGTTCATGGACCCCAAGTAAGGCAAAGGACAGAAACGGGAATGAGAAGCAGAGGGGAAAAATAGCAAAAAATAAAATATGCAAATTTAAACCACAATGAGATCTCACCTTATATAAATAAACCAGAATGGCTATTGTCAAAAAGATGAACAATAAAAAATGTTGGCAAGAATGTGGAGAAAATTCATCCAGATACACTGTTGGTAGGAATTTAAAATAGTATGGTTGAGAGGAGATTAAAGATAGCGGCCAAGCAACAGCTTCCCTCCAACTGGTCACAGCAAGTCTGGGGAGACAGGACTCCAGGCATCTCTGGCCGGTGGGATCTGCCTATGATCATCCTATTGAGGATACAGGGAGCCAGCAAGGGACTTCTGGACCCCAGGAGGAGGACAAAAACAGTGGAAAACTGGCAAGTGGTTGTGTGTGTTCAATCAACCTAATCACACCGGCAACCGTGAGTACAAGCAGCAGTGAGACTGCAAACAAGAAAGGCCTTACCTGTGAACTATTTTGGTGTTCTTGGACTTGGCGCTCAGTTGAGCTACATTGGGGAGAGCTTGCGCAGGAGTGTGGAGAACTTTGGGCATTGTCTGGGGCCCCAGACTGAGCCACTGAGCTGGGCGCAGGAAGCCATTGGAAAAGATCTGCTCCAGCAAGCTCTGACCTCAGGGTACCAGAGCAAGGATTGGGCGGGACAAAGTAACCTAGTGACTGAGCAGCCTAAAGGCGGGGTCTGAGCTAACTTACAGCCTTAATCCTTAGGGTCAGAGTGAGACAGTTTTGGCACACTGGAGCCTTGGGCTGTTGCCCTGGATAGAGTGCCGTGATGTCACAGCTCATAGCAACTTCAAAGTCCTGGGCTTGGCACCTCCCAGACCTCCATAAGAGATGTGCAGCGACACCTGACCAGTGACCTGCACCCACCAGGCCTCCGCATTCCCTAACTAGGAACTGAAGGAGCCACACAAACCTGCGCCCTCCCTCCTCTGTCCTTCCACCCTCCACACTAGCCGGTTCATCTGGCCAGGGACTCTGGTAGCTGTGTGCCCTCTGGAACCCTCCCTGCCTCTGTGCAGAGCTCTTCTCCTGGCCAGAGACTGCTGGAGCCTTGGGCCCTCTGTGCCAAAGTCACTGGGCGCCAGGCATTCCCAGAACCATGTGCACCACCCCTAGGCCTGTTGCTGGATCTGGGTGTGTCACACACCTGAACTGCTTCCACAACCAGAGCTCCCTAGCTAGAGCAGCCCCAGAGGAACAACACAGGGTCACTCCCTACAAAGATCCAGCAACAATAGAGTGATCCCGCTGGGGTCTAATCATGGAGAGACACCTCCCCAACTCTGAGGACGGCCAGAGGCAATGGTGAAAAACAATCATGAGGTGAAATCAACAGAAAAACTCTGGCAATATGAATACTCAGAGTAGATCAACTCCCCCAAGGATCAATGGGGCAGAACCAGCACAAGACCCCATCCACAAACAAATAGCTGAGATGTCAGAAATTGAATTCAGGATCTGGATAGCAAATAAGATTGAATTAGAATTCCAAAAGTTATCTCAAGAATTCAAAGGATTCAAAGACCAAATGACCAAAGATTTTGACACATTGAGACAAGAAGTTGCATCCCTCAAAGCTCTGAGAAACACATTAGAATCCCTCAGTAACAGAATGGAGCAAGAAGAAGAAAAGATTTCTAACATTGAAGACAAAGCTTTCGAATGCTTCCAAACCCTCAAA